>JAQHUG010000753.1:39538-56273 GCA_028555095.1 Dicrostonyx torquatus | reverse complement strand
TGGATATTGGAGAAGGGAATAAGATATCTACATTAAGGGAGTCATTTTAGGATTGGCAAGAGACTTGTCTCTAGAGGGGATCACAGGTGTCCACAGGGATGTCCCCTGCTTGGTATTTGGGCAGCAGAGGTTAGGGTGCCCTAACCAGCCTTGTCCCATAGTCACATTGATGAATACCTTGATCATCACCATAGAAATTTCACCTGATTGATGGAGATAGAGTCAGATACCCATGTTCATATCAGAACAACGGACAGAGCTCCCAAGATCCATTTTAAGGGCAGAAGGGGGAAGGAGATGAGCATGGAAGTTAGTACCACAAGGGACTGGTCCATCAACTGAGACAGTGTGCCTGATCTATTGGGAGCTCATTAAATACAGCTGGGTAAGGACTGAAGGAGCTTATGACCAAACCGGAATCTCTGAATGTGGCTACCAATGGGGGCTGACTGAGTAACTAATGATAATGGCACAGGGACCTATCTCTTCTGCATGTATTGTTTTTTTGGGAACCTAGTCTATATGGATGCACACCTTCTTAGGCCGGGATGGAGGGGGAGGGCCTTGGGCTTCCCACAGGGCAGGGTATTCTGCCCCCTCTTAGGGAAGCAGGGGGAGGGAGGAAGTGTGGTGCGGGAGTGGGAGGGCCTGGAACAAGGGGAATAAATGTAAATTTCTCTTTTAACAATAAATACAAAAAAAGAAAAAAAACATGCAAAGTACCTGATACAGAAAATGTTTACAGTTACTAGAACGTTATCATTAAACTTTTTTATTGGAAAGAATACTTCCAATTATTCAATGATATTTAGGCTACAGCCAATAGGTTGGCTGAATGGTCAACATCATGGAAAAGGCAATATTGGAAAATTGGCAAGAAAGACATTAAGGATGAACTGTGTGGATATATATCTTAAAATGGGCAAAGGATGTGATAATAGTTGTCTGTCTTGTATTGAAATGCACATCAAAAATTACTTCAGCTGAGAAGAGGTTCAACAGTCAAGGACCTAGAATGACATGTTCTGTGGACAGTCAGTCTATTTCCACATTCATTTCCATCATTGTCAAATGAGTCCATGAACAAAATGGCAATGGTGTCAAAAATGAGGGTTATTCATGACCCAAATAACATGGCCTGCCACTCAACAAAACTGGCAAAGCTGCAACTTCTTTAGGCCTTATAATGGCCAACAGCACAAAGCAACACAGAACCCAAGATATGGTACCATTCCCAATGTGAACAATAAGTAATATGGTGGCAGATTGACTATAACAGATGATTCCTACTGAAGAAAGGAATTTTTTTCAATACTGAAATTGATACTAACTCTGCTCATGGGAGTGCCTGTACTACTTATAATGATCTAGTCAAACCACCATTATTCTCTAAAGAATCCATTATCTGCCTTCATGATCTTCCATATGGGATGGCTTCTAAAAACATAAAGCACTTCATAGCTATAAAAGTGTGGAAATAAGGCCATGATCAAGGAATCTACTCCTCTTTAATGTGCCATCCCATCCTGAAGAAATGTACTTGATAGAAAGATTAAATGATCCTTAAGACACAGTTACATTCCCAATTAAGTGGCATGGAAGACTGGGACAGAATTCTCAAGAAATTAGGAGATATTTTAAATCAGTGTCTAATATCCTTGGGTTCAAGAATCAATTCATGGAAAATGGAAACTATCCAGTCACTATCACCCCAAATTATACACTAGAAACATTGTTGCTTCCTGTTTCAATGACAATATGCTCTGCTTGCCTAAAAGTTTTGATACAAGAAGGTGATAGTGCTCCTGAAAGAAGCTGCACAAACATTCTATTGGACTAGAAGTCCAAACTTCCCACTTGACACTGGGTTTCAGATGCCCTTAAACCAAGAATATATAAAAAGAATGATGGTGTTACAAGGAGTGATTGATCCAGATTGTCAGAGGAAAATTGGGTTGTTTCTCCACAAGAGAGGAAAAATGGTTATGCCTGCAGTGCAGGAGTTCATTCATGGCATATCTTAGTGCCTCAATAATTGACTAAATTCAATGGGAATCTATCAAAGTGTAATTCAGGGAGGATGATCATCAGAAATGATATATGGGTTACAGTTCAGTAAAAAAACCTCAAGTCATACTGAGGTGCACGCCAAGATCGGAGGAAACACAGAATGTGTAGCAGAGGAAAATAGGTATATATGCACCTAAGGCCTTGTACACAGCTGCATAAATGAGTATTATAATTGACATGTGAATTTCAGTCATAATTTGGTAAGAGTGTGTGTGCAAATATGTGTGTTTTCTTTCCTCGACTTACATAAATGTGATGTAACATCAGTTAAAAGATGATATATGTCTATGATATTTAAGTTTGAGATACTACAAGAATATCACTCAAGAGACACTGACACATATTGTGAATTTATGTTTTTTATACTTTTATGAGGGATAATTATACCATATTAGAAATAATAATTACAAGGATATTTTTTCCTTTGGAAATGAATTAATCATTATATAGAAATACATGATTTTGTATCACCCTTTCAAGGGGTGGACTTGTGATGTCTATTTTTGGTTTTTAACTTAAGAACATTAGGAATTAAGTAAAACCCAAAAATGGATGGGCATACATGTGAGGGATTTTTTGCACAATTTGAAATGGGAAGATCCACTTATACTCTGAATCTCTTATGTAGGAAGAAGAAAGCTTTTGCTCTTACATGCTTGCTCTTCCATCATTATGAAGTTCACTCCTTTATTGTCATTAATGACTACTTTTGGGGGTTCAGGTGTATCCCAAAGACCAACAGACTTCCAGCCTCATGGACCAAGCAACTAGTAAATGCCTGAACCTTCCATTCTTTCTCAACCACATTTAGATTTGTTGAACCACAGCCTATAAGTCATGCTAATAAATATGCTTTCTACAAATAGAGAGAAATTTATTTAAGAATATCTGTTTTTCTAGAGACTATGAACAATTATTCCTGCAAATGACCACAGACTTTCTGTTGTAAGTCATGACTTGATACCAGTTCTTATTAGTAAAATGTGTGCCTAAAACCTGCTTATAATAGCCCAGTTGGTTGATGGGTAAGGAAAACAATTTCTAACAGATTAATAATGTCCTGTTCTTTCTTACAGAATATAGCCGACTGGTCCTACAGTATTACCATCACTGTTGGGAATAAGGAACATTAACTAGAAAATAAATGTAGACCTCAGTTCTTCTGTATCTTGCACTGTACTAGTCTATTACAAAGTTCCCATGGGAGACTTTGGGCAAAATTGTAATTAGACATTACCTAGTCACTGTAATATGAGCTTCATTTGGTGACAGAAATAGAGTTTTGTCTTTATCTCCTCCATTTAGTTCACTGATATCATTTAGGTTGCCTTCATTTGTGTGTGTGTGTGTTTGTGTAAAAGTATACATAACTAACTACACACATACACATATACAGACATACATACACAGGCACACACATTTATATGCATGTATGTATGTAGGAAAGTATGTGAGCTTCTGTTCTATTACATTTCCTTATCCACAAAGTGACTGAGCTGTTCATTGCAAAGGACGTTGTGTTATTGCCTGGAGCAAAGCAGCAAGGACATCTATGATCTTCCTAAGGACAAAATGAACTTAATGAAAAAATCAATTCCAGGATAATATCTTTTTTGTATCCAAAATGTACACACAACAGAACTGTGGACATGTAATTCTTCATCTCCTTGAACTCACTGACAACAAAGTTCAGCACTTCCTGTCTCTCTTCCCTTGACTACTGACAACTACTGCTCCACCAATAAGATTTGTACAAGTGTAACTGAGCAGCATTCTAAGGCTCAGGTTTAGAGGTATGGTAAGGGTGTGCAACAGAAGCAGTAAAGCATGAAGCAGGCAAGAAATGGTCTTCTTATATGAGGACTTGGATTCAAGAATGGATGTGGAGCTGAAATTAACCATGATTAGTCTTTGAGAACAACCTAGAATTCTGGTGCCCTTTTATCTTTCACTTATCTTCTCTAGGATATTTCAAAGTTTCCCACTTTTTCTGTTACAACCTTGTGTTGTTCCTCTTTATTCACGCTGTTCTCCTGGACCCTAGAACGGATTCATACTCTGTACCTTACTCTCCCATATGAGGGATATCTTCATCCTAGTTTATCATCCCTTCTGTGTGCTCTACTTTTCACTCTCTTACATATTCATGCTATTCCTACACTACAGCTTGGTCCATAGAGTCTATCCTTACAAATCATATCCTTGCTGAATTGACATTCAAAGTCTTATATAGTCCATGCTGAACTATTACTGTCCCCACAGCTCTTCATTGTAGGGTTGCTGAGAGTTCAAAATCTTCATGGGTCAATATCAAGCATCTCCCAAAGAAGAAAATCTTTGTAAAATCAACTGAAATAACCTTTCACAGTGGAAATGACCAGATGTTTTCATCCATGACTCATTAAAACTAACCTTTACAAGTCAAGGAACCATCCTGAATGCTTCTTTATGGACTATTCTCTGACTGTCATAGGCAGTGTTGTAAAATTCATTTAAGGACCATCTGCCCTAGAACTGGTGCTGATTGTAGTATTGTGAACACTACTACATCAATTAAAAAGGAGAAAATACTAATTGATTGGCCAAAGGCCAGGTTTCTACCTATTTTTTTCTCCAGTAGCCTCCTTCAGATGACTCTAGGTTATCAAACTAAGAAAGCTAATTAGTACATAATTTTAACAGTATTATTTCTACCAATCACTTATCACAAGAGTTCCTTTCTTCTGTAGTACCTTTATAGAACTCTTTCTAAAGTGTTTTGGTGTTTTAATGTTTTTTGTCTTTTACTGCTTGATGAGATTCATTTTGAGGGTTACTGTTTGTAATTAGAGTCCACTTGCTCATTCCCACCTACCCTGTCCCCCCAAAATCACATAGAAGCTGTATTAATTAAAACACTGCTTGGCAAATTAGCTCATGCATATTTCTAGCTAACTCTTACATCTTGAATTAACTGATATCTATTAATCTATGTATTGCCACATGGTTGTGGTTTACCAGTAAGCTTCTCTCTAGCATCTGTCTCCTGCATTGGCTGCATAGTGTTCTTCTGACTCTGCCTTCTTTCCTCCTCTATCTGCTTGGAATTCCTACCTTACCCTATTCTGCCCTGCCTTAGGTCAAAGCAGCTTTATTCATAAACCAATGAAAGCAATACACATACAGAAGTACTTCCCACACCAATCTCCTGTTCAGGCATTTGTGCCATGTTTCTGAGATTTCCATCTCATTTTCTCCTTCATTTTTGTGTAGAAAGTCAATTGAATTTTGTATATTAATTTTGTTCCTTAACACTTGTTGAAAGAATCTTATTGTCCTAGGTGTTTATTACAAATGTTTATGGTCTTATTTGGAAAGCAATATGTCATTTGCAATGATAGAACAAACAGTAAAATTTCAAATCATTCTCTTCTCTTTATTTTGTAGTATCTTGTCAACATCATTGTATTATAACTAAGATCCTGAACTATTCAATTGCATTGAACTACATTGTACTACTTCATTGATTTTGTGTGATTTCTTGGAAGTTTTTTCACTTTTAGTTCATGTTCCCCATGGGTAATCCATTTTAGACAGTAAATAGTGTGTTTTGTTCTCTCCAAATCTATTTTCTCAAGAACTTTTCATAGAAAAGATTCTTTGACACTCATCTTCAGAAGATATTTTTGAAAATAGAAATTTGAGGATCTTAGAAACATTTAGAAGGATGAACAACATCAGAAATAAGGTAAATTACATTTCCGTTAATATTGAAATAAGAGCTTATCTCAATCAGAATCACTATCATTAACAAAACTCTCTGTAAAGAACAAGAAGAAACAAGAACACTTATTTACTTATTTGTGAAAGTGTAGCTGGTTCAGTATAGAGATTTCTCAGAAATGTTAAAATACAATTGCTCCATGACACAATTATTCCACTTGAATTCATATACCAAAAAAATCTATATCTGACCACAGAGGCTTATATTCATGATTACCAATTGCTGCTCTATTCATCAAAGCTATGAAGTAGGATCCTTTTAGATGTCCAACCCTTGATAACTTGATGATATTGATGTAGTGAAAATATTCAAGGGAATGTTATTAAGGTTTAAAGAAACATGCAATTATACAACTTAAAGTAAATAGAAGGAACTTAAGTGTAATATATTTGGTGAGGTACTCCAACATGAGAATATAAAATGCTGAATATTATCCCTATATCATACTGAATTTCTGTTTTCCAAATGAACTGTAAGTAGAAATCATTGAAGGATCATGACTAAGGGGATGGAGTAGAGTACAATATATGTAATATAAATATACAGAGGGTAATCATGGGAATGAAAAGTGCCAAACAGAAATGCAGCAGAGATATTGCAAACACGGAAAATATATGGAAATCTTATGACATACTCATGTAGGTGTGTATACATGTATGTATGTATATATGCATATATGTATGCATTATTAAAGAGCATAAAATGAGAAATGTGCATAGATAAAATTTATTGCAACACTAAATAAATAAACAAAAATCATAATTCCTGATACTGAAGCTAACTATTAAGTATTGTGAGTTCACCAAAACTTCCAAAACACAATACAGCCACTAACTATTCTGATTGATAGACCATTATCCAGATGATAAGACACTATTGTGTTTACATGATACTGAAAAGCAATTATGAAATATATTTGAGAGTTTCTTCAATCTATCTACTGTTCAGTAATACAAAAGTGCTATTAAGTTGCAAGTTAATATTTTCCTGAATCACCTGAAATACCACCCTTCCATGCAGATGCCTTCACCTAGATCATGGATTATTCCTCCTAATCAGGGCCTCAAATAGAAAAATTTGGGAGCCACAAGAGATCATTTTGGATGTTATAGGCATGTGAAGGCCAGAGAACAGTGACACCTTATGTATACATAAGGAGAAACATAAAAGAACTCAGAAGTGGAAGGACATTATCTGTGGAAAATCTGGGATGAGTGGATATTGTGGAGTTTTCATAGAGTGAGAAGATGGGGAGGCACAGAGGCGATGCAAAGATTTGGGGGAAGAGTCCATGGACTAGAAATAGACAAAAGAGAAATAAAGACTGGAGACTTGTAGGAGTAATGTGAAAAGAGAGGAACTGTAGAGGGGATGAACAGGAAAAGAAGGATCAACAGGAAAGTAACGTGGTCCCTGCCAAGGAGTGAAGGAGAAAAGAGAAGTCAATTTCCAGTCTATACTCATTTCCTCATCCAGGCTCATGGAGTTCCACATCCAGCCAGAGATGTTTCGAGTCAAAGAAATTCACGGCTTGCTTGCTCCATTCTCTACTACATCTTTGATCACCCAATTTGAAGCTATGGAACAATACTTTCTACCAACTCCAATAATATCTTTTATACTGTATTGAAAATAAAAGGGCAAACTGCAGGCTGTTGCAAGTCAATACACTCTTTTAGAGAAACCCTTCAGACACACATTGAGAGAAGCTAAACACAGGGTACTTTAAAAAGAATTTAAATCATATGCCTTCTGAAGCCTGGGGAATTATCAGCAGATAATTAAGTGCCCATGAATAAGGACAAAGTCACACCAAAGCTGCCTTTACTGCATGATCTTTTTAGTATTCTTCGTTTAATTCTTCTAATGACAAACATTAAGAGCAGCCACAACTGTAGCACAGATTGTCACTATCATTCATGTTTCCATCCACTATTATAACTTACTAAGTTTTCTCTAGGATATTCATTTTCCCAAGGCCATGTGTATATGGGTAAGTGGTTATCTAAATGTTTTGATAACAAACTGCTTGGTGTACATTTCCTACCAGATATTTTATGGTAAATCAGAAATCAACAGTCACACTTATCTTCTTAAGGTCAACTAGTAGACACTAACAGAATGTCTTTCTTTTATATTGACCTTCTAAGCCCTGTGTTACTTTTGTTGAGATATGCAGAACTTATTGTAATCAAAGTTCCAGGAAGATGTAGCTCTAAGCCTGTGTTATCCATTGCCCTAAATTGATGCAACCTAATTATCTGCTAGCAGCTTGATATAAGAATAAAATGAATGATGCTCCCATGAAGTGCCATAGAGACACATTTCTCAGAACAGGTCATGTGTCTCTCATAGCAAATGGATATATAAAATAAACATTGTACTATTTGTACTATTTGATCTGTAACTTCCACAAGTTTGAATAGAGATGAGTACTTATGTTCCCAAAAGAGTATTCCTAGCAAGGGGTACCAGCCATACTCTGGAGCTAGGCTTTCTTTATATGATCCTATTGAGTGCTTTCAGGGTTTTGTGGGCTGGAATGGAGGAGGCAGATTTAGATAACCTCCATTGGAAATGCACTATACAATTCTGAGACAAGTTGTCCAGAGCACCCTAAAAAGAAGGAGATCTTAACTGTTACTCATTGTTCCACATACCTGGCTTTCCAATGAAAGAAGTGCTACTATGGTATCATGGCTTTTTTAAAACTGTAATTCCATGTCCTTCATGTCTTTCATTTTCTCCTATTATATATATATATTTTAGAATGGTCTCTGTGTCGTGTTCCTGATACATTAGTACTCTTTCTGGTGGTATAGTATTGGGCATCCAGAATGCTGAATGCAAACCCATGTCCTGACCTCTGAGATGCTTGTATGAATGTGAACTGTTCCTTAAAGAACTATTTGAAAAAGAGATGAAAACACTGCCATCCTAAAGTTGTATACAGATGCTGTATGGTGGATGAATAACATTGTGCTGTAGATCGTCAGAAACAGGTGAAAGAGTCTGAGTGTTATTGGAATTGGCAGGGGTTTGGTGTTGTGTTTTACCTTTATTGCTCTGAAACTCCTTGGACAATTCTGGTGTGAAACCAGCACACTTAACCATCTCTCTTCATTTTTGGCTCAGAGAATTATGGTGTTTCCAGGATTACATTGTTCCTTGGATAAACCAAATATTCCTCAAAAAGTTATAATAGCCAAAAAGCTGTAAGGTGTGGTTTCACACCTCTCAGGAAATGCCTCATCTCACACATTGACAATCTTACCTTTATGGATGGATATCTGTTTTCCAGCATAAAGTTCCATAGGAGATTACGCTGATAACTGTAGGTTCTCACGTCATGGTAGCTGCTGCTTGATCTTTTTAAATCCTTTGACAATGCTCTAGAGCATTACCCACACTTGATTGCCCAAAGTTTACACAATTAAAAAGTCTCACCTGCTCATTTTAAGACTTCTTATAGAGTTGTGAGATGAAAAAGAATTTAATAAAGCATCAAATACATATGTGAACGTCAGGGCAAGAACTCTTATCATTTTAGAAGCCAGTAATCAGAGATGATGCAGAGCAGGAAATGCGTAGAAATCAGTTTTGCAGACATAGTGACCTTTAGCGAATGTACAGGGAAAAGGGGAGCAAGGATGTTTCCCATGAAACTATGCTCCTCTATTTAAAATGTATCAGACATTAAACTACCAATATTCGTGATGACCATCCTTTATGAGTACAAGTTATCCAATGAATGTAGCACTGTTCTCTCCTCAGAATTCCAGGTAACTAATTTGTGATGAGTTATGGATTCAATTTCTATCAGAAAATCTTTAAGAATGTATAAGAGGCAAAGGCTAAGAGTTTGTGATTATTTTTTTGTTCACATGCATATAAATGTGTTACTCATTACTAAAACACCAACCAGAATCCAGCAAAGGATGTTGTAATCCAGAAGCTAGTATGACCCCCACACATATGTGATAAACTGATGTGGCTTTATGGGAGAAAAACATGACAGAATAATCCCAGTCCTTCTCTGCTTTAGTGTATGTTAAATCTTCAAGATGTATTCAGTTAACGAATGAATTCTCACAGTGTCAACCAAGGCCAGAAGCATTGGCTTCTGCTTGCTGGATACTACAAAGTTAGTCAGTTGCTTGATTTGGATGCCGGCACCTGAAGTCACTTCTTATGAAAAATCATCAAGTGCTCTTAGTCAGTGGCCATCTCTACAGTTCTGATTGGTTTATTCATGTCTGCTTCATTTTACATGTATCATGCATGAGCTTTTGGACAGATGGTCATGAGCTCTATTTTTGAAATGCTATCTGAGCAGGACAAAGAGTAAGCTAGCCAACAACCCTTAAGATCATTTCCTTTACTGAATGTAATAACTCTTGCCAATGAGTCATAAAAAGAAAACTACCTGACACTGAACATATTAAGTTATTTGAAAAATTTTGCCAAAGGAAAGTCCCCAGATAAGGTCAGAACTGAGTGTTCTTGCATCTACCCAAATATCTCCCTTCCATTGAGAATGATTTACCTAGGGTGACACTGGATGAACCTGCACATACAAAACCGCAAAAAGAAAGTTATTCATGGAAATAAGACTTCATCTTGGGGAACTGGAGAGATGGCTCAGAGATTAAGAGCATTGCCTGCTCTTCCAAAAGTCCTGAGTTCAATTCACAGCAACCACATGGTGGCTTACAATCACCTGTAATGGGGTTTTCTCCCTCTTCTGGCCTGTAGGCACACACACAGACAGATTATTGTATACATAAAAAATAAATAAATATAAAAAGAGTTCATCTAGGAGGATGCATACATTTGAAGTCCAGTAACAGTAGTACATTAAGTACACAAAATGACCAACCTAGGCGAGCACAGAAACAGGTGGATTGGATTTGTGAGAAAAGCTGGTGTTATGGATATACTGGAGTTGTGAGAATGAGAAGGAGAGAAAATACAGATGAGATGAGAAGTGGGAGAAGATTCTACTGTGTAGACCAAAAAGGGACTGAAGAGGAGCCAGATCTGAGATACAATTCAGGCAATGTGAAGACAGAGGAACCATAAAGGGGAGAAAAATGGAATGGAGGGTCAATGTGAAAGAGCACAGGGCATTGGCACAGAACCCACCCAGGCAAACAGTTAAGATTAAGAAAGCAACTCTTTTCTAGGATGTACTCACTGTAATATCCAGACTAACATCAGATACAAATAAAATCTCGGATCCATTTCTAAGTCTAAGAAAGCCATGGCCAGTCTGAGTCATGCCCCACTCCTTCTGCTGACCACTCTCATGGGGGCTCAGAAGCTGAGTCTGAGCCCTGTGATGGTCAACACCTTGCTGAGTATGATAGATAATTCCAGTTTGTTGGAGCAGGGGTGACAAGGTTTATACTATCACCAAGTACAATGAAAACAAGTATGATTTGCATCTGAGCTGTGTTTTAGAATTCTTAAGGGTCAAAAAGCAGATATGTGACACTTGAAGTGAAGAAGCCTGAATTTGCCACTTAGAGGGCCATGCATGTCTCCTCAGTCTAGCATTGACTCCTCCCTGCTATATCACTTCTAAATGTAGCTCCCCATGACTTCCAACCTCTGAGCTGAACAGAACATAATGGTAATAACCACAAGCCACTGCCTCATATTAAGTCTTGTCCTAAGATTTGCTGTTACCTGGAAGTTCTTGGAATTTTAGCAAGTCAAATGCCCTCTATTGGAGTGTGGTAAATATTAGAGATATGCTGCAGGTAGGGTCATGTGTGTTCCTTACTTAGCTTCCCATCCACATCCTGAGAGAGGCTATAAATCAGGGTCTTCTGATAGGATGAGCATTCTGTCATCAACATTCTGAAACCTGGAATCTGTGTCAGCTTATAATTTAGTAACAATAAAAAATGTAAATAATTATCACAGCTTCATTGTCTACATTCTTTTTTTAATGTCTATTATTTAATTCTTATTCTGTTTATTGGAAAAAGTTTAGAGAATCCAAATCTGTAGCCTAGATACTCCATGTAAATTCCTCATGAATTCCATTGCTTGGTAGGCTCCAGCTTTCCTTTTCTCTCAGTGTTGTGCATGTAGGGTGAGTGAGTTTCTAAATGATTTAATGGAAACTGTTTAGTGTAATTTCCTCCCAGGTTTTAAAAATGCATTTTATTCATATCTAAGATTTTATAAGTTAAATTTGGAATCATCTGTCCCACTGTTATATGATAAACACACTCACACGGTTTTATTATATAAACTACTGGCAACTCCAAGAATAGCTTCTTGTCATAATTGCCTACTGTTCTCTGAGCTTTCTTGGCTTCCTTTTACAGACCTTTGTGTTGTGTAAATTCCAGCCAGCTCAGGCTATAAGACTGTTTGTCAGTGCTGTGAACACAGTGGCTCTCTCTATGATATGATTTATTTGTTATCTAGCTAACTGATGTTTGAATTAGTGTGATAGTGTGGTATAGTGAAATCAAATAGGAGCACATTTCTCAGAACATGTGCCCCATAAATCATAACAAATGACTACATAACTGAATATAAGTCCCTTTGTTATGAACATTTTTCCAGTGTGTATAGGGATGGCTTCTTAGGTTCCCACCAGAGTATTCTCAATAAGGACTACCAATTTTCCCAGTGATCTTAGCTTTCCTTTGCATGGAGATACCACAGTGTACCTGTAATTAACTGCTAATACTTTCTCTAGACATAATCTTTGTTGATAAGCTAGGTATTCCATCCAAACTTAGTAAGATTGACAATCCAAACTCTACACGGTCCAAGCAGCATGGATTTAGCCCTGTACAAATAAAGCAGAAGGCTGAAAGTAAATTAAGTTGCTATTAGGCAACAAGGTCAAATTTGAAGCAATTTGGAATTTAGTCTAATAGTCCTTTATTCAGTTACAAAATTTTTTCAATCAAATAGTCTCTGCAGAAGACATCTCATAACATCCACATATAGATGTTACTAAGAGCAGCAGAAAAACAACAGTGTTTCATGGTGAGCCACTGTCTAGAGTACTTCCCTCAATTTTCTGTACAAAAAGATGTCAATAAAAGTGCAATTCCGTCTCTTGCAAGAAATTCCCTTGGATATACTGTGCACTTCTCCATCTTTCTCAGAATCATTTGACACTGATCAATGAAAAATGAGGGAGCAGATTCATGGAACACAGTTCAGACTGCTAGTGATACAATGTAGATAGCCTTCTGGAGATGACTTCCATGAGACAACTCAACTTTATTTGGGAGTAAATGGAAAATCTAGGTTTGGGATCTGTTGCTGGGGAATCATCAGATTTGCATTAAACAGCATACTCCTTTGATAAGGCTTCCTATATGACAGTAGAGTCCTATAGTAAAGCCACAAATACAAGTCTTGGTTACCATATGTGCAGGAGGGGGAATGCTTCCAGCAAGCAATAATTCTAAGACTCAAGCTAGAGATAAACCAGGCATCCAGACGTAGAGAGAGCTTTAAGATAATGTCAGTCATCTGGGCCAGGAGACACTATCCAGTTAAGAGCATTATAGAGATCAGCAGGTCTCACTGGAAAGGGAGGCCCTTATAGTGCCAAATTTGTTGAGAGATGCCAGGCCATGATAGACTACAACCTCTGATCACCAAGGCCTCCAAACATTTCCCATGTTTTATTTCATAGGGGAAAGTTATCATCATAGGCTTTGTTATCTGTGTCAGAAGGATCCATGGCCTGGTAGAGAACCATGACTTGACTGATGGTAATTTTAACAATGATAGAAGAAAGAATCTCAGACACTGAAGATACTATAGAGGAAATAAACTCATTGATTGAAGAAAACAACAAATTCTTAATACAAAACATCCAGGAAATCTGGGACATCATGAAAAGACCAAACCTAAGAATACTAGGGGTAGAAGAAGGAGAATTCCAGCTGAAAGGCCCAGAAAATATATTCAACCAAATTATAGAAGAAAACTTTCCCAACCTAACGAAGGATATTCCTAGCCTTCTTTAGTAAAAGTAAAAGAAGCATACAGAACACCAAATAGACTGGATCAAAAAAAATCCCCTCACCATATAATAATCAAAACACAAAACATACAGAATAAAGAAAGAATATTAAGAGCTGCAAAGGAAAAAGGGCAAGTAATATATAAAAGTAAACCTATCAGAATTACACCTGACTTCTCAATGGAAACCATGAAAGCCAGAAGGTCTTGGATATATGTGCTGCAGACGCTAAGAGACCATGGATGCAAGCCCAGACTACTATACCCAATAAAGCTTGCACTCACCATCAATGGAGAAAAAAGATATTCTAGGACAAAAACAGATTTAAACAATACGTAGCCACAAACCCAACCTTACAGAAAGTACTAGAAGGAAAACCACAAACCAAAGAAGCCAAAAACACACATAATACCACAGGCATCTGACAACCCTCCACCAGCACATCTCAAAGAAGGGAAACACACAAACACTACCTCAAAAAAACAAGAAACAGAGTTAACAACCACTGGTCATTAATGTCACTGGGCTCAATTCAGCCTAATAAAAAGGCACAGGTTAAGAGAATGGATATGAAAACAGGATCCAACATTCTGCTGTTTACAAGAAACACACCTCAACCTCAAAGACAGAAACTGCCTCAGAGTAAAGGGTTGGGAAAAGGCTTTCCAATCAAATGGACCTAAGAAACAAGCGGGTGTGGCTATACCAATATCTAACAAAATTGATTTAAAACTAAATTTGATCAAAAGAGATGGAGAAGGACACTTCATACTCATAACAGGAACACTTCATCAGGATGAAGTCTCAATCCTGAATATCCCCACTCCTAATATAAAAGCACCCACATATGTAAAAGAAACATTACTAGATCTCAAGGCACACATCAAACCCCACACTCTAATAGTAGGAGATTTCAACACTCCTCCCTCACCCATGCACAGGTCAAACAGACAGAAACTTAACAGAGAAATGAGAGAACTAATAGATGTAATGAATCAAATGGACTTAACAGACATCCGTAGAACATTCCACCCAAACAGAAAAGAATATACCTTCTTTTCAGAATCTCATGGAACCTTCTCAAAAATTGATCACATAATCGGTGATCACAAAGCAAACATCTACAAATACAAAAAAATTGTAGTAACCACCTGTGTACTATCGCATTACCATGGAACAAAGTTAAAATTCAACAACAATTCTACACCCAGAAATCCTACAAACTCATGGAAACTGAATAATCAACTTGAACCACCCCTGGGTCAAGGAAGAAATAAAGGACAAATTAAAGTATTCCGTAAATTCAATGAAAATAAAGACACAACATATCCAAACTTATGGGATACTATAAAAGCAGTGCTAAGAGGAAAGTTCATAGCACTAAGTACCCAAATTTAAAAAAAAATGGAGAAAGCTCACGTTAGAGACTTAATAGCACAGCTGAAAGCTATAGAGGAAAAAAAAAGAAGCAGACTCACCAACGAGGAGTAAAAGACTATAAATAATCAAACCGAGGGCTGAAATCAACAAAATAGAAACACAGAAAACAATCCAAAGAATCAATGAAACAAAGAGCTGGTTTCTTGAGAAAATCAACAAGATTGACAAACCCCTATCCAAACCAATCAAAAGGCAGAGAGAAAATACTCAAATTAACAAGATCAGAAAAGAAAAGGGGGACATAACCACAGACACAGAATAATTCAGAAAATCATTAGATCTTACTACAAAAACACGTATGACACAAAATTGGAAAATGTAAAAGAAATGGACATTTTTTAGATAAGTACCATATACCAAAATTAAATCAAGACCAGGAGAACAACTTAAATAGATGTATAAATTGCGAGGAAATAAAAGGTGTCATCAAAAAACCTCCCTACCAGAAAAAGCCCAGGACCAGATGGTTTTAATGCAGAATTCTACCAGAACTTCCAAGAAGATCTAATACCTATACTCCTTAATGTGTTTCACAAAATAGAAAAGAAGAGTCACTGCCGAACTCCTTTTATGAAGCTACAATTACCCTGATACCAAAACCACACAAAGACTCAACCAAGAAAGAGAATTACAGACCAATCTCACTCATGAATATTGTCGCAAAAATTCTCAATAAAGCACACACAAAGAGAATCCAAGAACACATCAAAAAAATTATCCATTATGATCAAGTAGGCTTCATCACAGAGATGCAGGGCTGGATCAACATAGGAAAATCTATCAATGTAATCCATCATATAAATAAACTGAGGGAAAAAGCCATATGATCATTTCATTAGATGCTAAAAAGGCATTTGACAAAATTCAGCACCCCTTTATGATTAAGATCTTGGAGAGATTAGGAATACAAAGATCATATCTAAATATAATAAAAGCAATATACAGCAATCCAACAGCTAACATCAATAAATGGAGAGAAACTTGAAGCCATTCCACTAAAATCAGAAACAAGACAAGGTCCACTCTCTCCATACCTCTTCAATATAATGACTGAAGTTCTAGGAATAGCAATAGGACAATATAAGGAGATCAAGAGGATTCAAATTGGAAAGGAAGAAGTGAAACTTTTGTTGTTTGCAGATGATATGATAGTGTAAATAAGCGACTCCAAAAACTCTACCAAAGAACTCCTACAGCTGATAAATACCTTCAGTGATGTGGCAGGATACAAGATCAACTCCAAAAATGGGTAGCCTTCCTATACACAAAGAATAAAGAAGTGTTTTTTTCATGGCGGCGGGTTCCTGGTGAGTGCCACCGCTTAGGATCCACCGGCTCAACTCAGGGTAAGTTCGTCACTAGCCCCCAGCCTCCCTGCTAGAGTAGGAGACATCCCCTCCCCTTTCCCCAGCATTGCTGTGTCCCACAGTCCAGAGGGTCCCTGGGCAAGG
>JAQHUG010000752.1:218938-232451 GCA_028555095.1 Dicrostonyx torquatus | reverse complement strand
TGTGTGTGTGTGTGTTCCAATTAATGAAGAAAGAAAGAAGAGCATGGACAGCCATTTGGGAAGGTTTAAAGAGAGAAAAGAAAAGAGGGAAAAGATATATTAGAATATCAAAAATAAGAGAAAGACTTAAAATATTTATGTTAAAATTCATTCAGACAAAATTGGGTAGCCATCAAATCTATTAAATAAATAATTGTCTTCCATCAAAATTTGATATTCTTTATTCAACAAGCAACTTTTTAGAGAACTGTAGCACAGAGTTCTACATTGTCAGCATGGAATCTTGAGCTGCTAAATAGATCACTGAAAGAAATGACAGGTGTTTAGTCAGAGTAAAATTTTAGATAGAAATTAAAATTAAAAACTACTTTTTAATGAATGAAAAGGACTATCAACTCAAGTGAAGACACTTTTGCAAGCATACTGTACTTTGTTTATCTCTTTATTGAGATCAAAGTATGGTGACATATGCATGGAAATGTCATAATTGCATCCTCTACTTGTATGTGAGCCTAAAAAGAATGAGTCTTCCTCTAAGATGCATTTGTGTGGTAACAATTGGTAACACTTACCTCATTGAAGTTGAGATACATTGGCAGTTTAAAAGACTCCTGTTGTTCCTGCTGAAATTAAATTTTGAATTATAAAATGATAAGCTGATCCCTAAGAATACAAAAGTGTTGAAACATATTATTTCATTTATATATGGAGATGAATGTAAATGTACAAAAATGAACTCTGCCACAGGAGCCCAAGTGTTTAATTTAATTCAGTAAATCGATAGATATTATGGAAGATAAACCTGTGGCTTTAGTTTTATGCACAAAATCAAAAACCTAAAAGAGACACCGTAACTAGCCTCTTTTTTTTTCCAAGCCTGATCTGTTAAGTCTGTTTTCCAAATGTCAAGAAAAGACTTTAAATTTTCACTGAATCAAAACAGGATTGAGAGGGCAGTCCAGGTCTCTGAATACTTGGATAATTTTGAAGATATATCAAAATCAGTGTGTAGAAGGCATTCCACATTCGTCATACCAACTGAAGAGACCAGCAGAGCATGGTCTACACAGGTAACTCACCTCACTGCTGTCCTGGTGTTGATTCTGCAGAGAAGAAGTGATGACATGGCATTAGTTCATACACTGGAAAGAGTGGAGAATTAATGCCTACTGTAGTGAGTATGGTATAGTTAATTAATTCATGATTCATTACATAAAATTAGAACAAATTAAAAGCCAGGAGAATTAAATGGAAAAGAAAAAGCCAGAATATATTAAAATATTAACATATTCTGTTTTGCTAACTATTTCCTGTGAACAAAATGATACTGTGTGTGTGTGTGAGAGTGTGTGTGTGTGTGTGTGTGAGAGTGTGTGTGTGTGGTCATGTTTATGCCAAGGTACATATATGGTGGCCAAAGAACAACCTTAAGGTTGAAAGTCGTTTTTTTCCCTTTCAGTTTCAGTTCCAGGGACTGACTTAAAACTTCAGACTTGCACACACTGCAAATTTCCCCGCTGAGACATTTCACTGGCCCCATGTGCACTTTTATAGAAAGTTTTGTACGAATAACTAATCTTGCGTTTCTTAGCATTTTTGTGGATGAGATACTCCACAGTAAGCTAAAAGGCGCTATCCTACAGAAAGAAAGACAGAGTTTGGGTCTTTTTGCTGGCAGTGCATCTGATTAGAGAAAGTTCTAGAAGGGCAGAGTATAGAACTTACTTGAAGGTTTACTGCATTTCTGTGATGAAGTTTCTGAAAATAGAAAATTGAATAACATAATTAAGGCTAAAATTAACCAAAATAACAATAATAAATCACATGTGATACAATTTCCTTGAAATTGCTATTTAAGAATAATATTTAATAATAATATTAAAAATTGCCAGAAACTGTTGCTCTGAGAACAAAAAGAAATAATTATTTTGTTGGCAAATATCAAAAAACAGTTTATGAGAGAAAATTAAGAAAACCATATAAAATGCCTGAAAAGTAAAACTCTTCAGTTAGTTTTAACTGTTTCAAAATGATCATTTATTTCTCTGGACAGTTTATATTTCATGAGAATTTTAAAACATACTCATTGGGGTGGAGTGTATAGTATCCTAACTACATGCTAATTTTGTCATGATTGCATTTTATCATCAATTATATTACATAATTATTTAAATCTGCGTTTTGATTGTTAACAACTAAATTTAGTTAAATGGTTACCATATACAAGTAGACACCACTCTGCTGTTTTCTTTGCTATATGAGTTCTCTATTTCTTTGGAAGTCAAGCAGATTAAGATACCCAAAATGAGTATCTAACTATGAAGAATACTATGAAATATAGGGCTCTTTTTCATAAATGATAAAGAAATGTCATATGCCTGTGGCACACTGAGAAGAACACTTATTCTATGATGTGCTGGGGGAATAAGCCCTGCTACACACTGTTATGTTTTTTAGAGTGTTATGCAATATTTTATTTTTTCTCACTGTAATTTGTGATTTTCATTGTGGGTTTATTTAATTTCTATTAGTCCAAGTGACTTGGAGTTATGGATTTGGAAGGAATGATTTCTGATTCTGACTGCAGGTGTTAGAGATCATCAAATGCTTGGGGTTATTACTGCAGCACCTCAGGTATGAACAGCTGGTGGATCACTTCTAACAAGAGGATAGAGCTTTGTAGCCACTGTACTCACAGGCATAGCAAGAGCAGCAGCCATGAGGCAGGCGAGGATGAGGAGCTTCATGGTTGCTGAGGCCTATTTACAAAAAAGAGTGAAAAGATCTTAGATTTATCTTCCCATATCTTTCCTTGACCATTCAACAAAGGAATAATTATGATGATAAAGATAAATTCATTTAAGAAGTGGTAGTTTTGAACATAAGATGTTTGGTTATGTAAGTATAATAAGTGTTTACCATTTCCGTTATTTTAGTTCTTCTAACTTTGAATTTTCTTTTATTTATTCTCTCCCTCCAATCCTGTCACTCTGAAGCCATATTACCACTGCATGCATGTGTATAGGTCAGAGAACAATTTGTGAGTTCAAAATACAAAGTCTGGTCCTTTCTTCTACCATATGGAGCTTTGGGGTGGAACTCAAATGCCAGGCTCCGTGGCAAATGTTTAGATATGTTGAACCATCTTGCCTGTTCTTTCTTAGTTATTATACGACTTTCTCATCAATTTTATTTAATGTCTAAAAAGTAATCTAGCATTTAATATGATATTCTTTAAGAGAGAAAAAAGCATCAGTCCTTTAAAATAATTACAAAGAACAAGTCTTCTTAAATCATCACCTTTGCAAGGTGTACAAAATAAATAAAACCCAATGGAAATTTTCATTTGAAATTCAATGAAAAAGTATCATTCATATAAGTTAATTTAAAAGGATTTTATTTTTAATCTTTTGTGGAAATTCTCTTGACTAGTATTGTTAACCTCCTATAAATAAATTAAAAATGATTGCTTCTCACATCATGACTTTCTTCACTAAGCTATCTACCTCACTCTATGATAATGACTCAACTGGATGTCATTAGTTTCCTATGTGTTTATGTGTTCATTTCTAGAATTCCAGGAAATTGCACAAAATTAAATATAGTCATATTTACTTAAATTGAAAAAGAATCAATGAAAGAAACTTAATGTGAAAATAATAGCTAGGCAGTGGAGGTGCATGGCTTCAATTCCAATAATTGTAAAGCAGAGACAGGTGGATCTCTGAGTTTGAGGCCAACCTGGTCTGCAGAATGAGTACCAGGAAGCCAGGGCAGTATAGAGAAATCCTATTTTGGAAAAAAGAAAGAAAGAAAGAAGAAAAACTAAACAAAAACACAAAAGAAAAAACAAAATTGTACATGTAATCCTTTTATATCTTCGTCAGCAAACTAACACTGATATATCAAGAGTCTAAAACTGCTCTAGGAAAGAAGACTTTTTTAAAATTCTATCTAATTTATCATGAATCATTTTATGGTTTTCCAAGGTTCTAAGTGCAAAATTCTGTACAAAAGAAGTTGTTTATAAATCCATATCATTACCATAGCCATATGTTTGTTAGCTAAATAGCACAGATAAAATATGTCCTGAGACACCCTGTTAAAATGGTCTTTGCTATCATATTCGTAGAGATCAGAAAATACTTTGTATGACAAATTCCTTTGAACTAGAGAAAATAATTAGAATTTTCTTATCCTTAGAGAATATGAAAATTATGTATCATTTTAGTAAGAAATATTTTTAGTTACAAAAATTAACAAAAGTAAATTGATTTATACAGCTCTAAGAATATATCAAAATTTACAAGTGCAATTTTAAGCTCTTAGCATATTATAACAAAGTATCAATATTTTATAAATACAGAAAACATTGCAAATACATTTTAATTATAGAATCATAGCAGCTTTTTGTGTAGTAACACAATACCTTGAACCCAAGAAAGGGAAGAAGAAAGCTGGTGATGATCAAGATGATGGCTATGACTGTGCTTCACAGCTATTTAAACTCACTGCTAAGTGAAATGCTAATTTTGCGGTTTGGTTTCAGACAAAGGTTTCATATAAATTCTAAGAAATTTTTCAAATAGGAAATTAATTTCTGCCCAATTCTTTTCCTGGGATATTCTGAGGAAAGGCTTTAACAAAGGAGTGATTCATTCAATGATGGCAAATTATATAGGAAATAAACTGGTGTTATTCAGAATTAAAATACAAATTGTTAAGATTCAGAGTTATTGCTGGAACATGGCTTTGTGTTGCTGGCACAGATGAGAAGACATGTTTACATGCCGAACTCCATGAACTCCTTGGGAAAATTCATTCTTTAAATGAATCTTTGGGGGAAAGTAAAGTCCTCAAAATGTTTTAAACTTTAAACACATATGACCATATTTAAAATGTTAGATGCCGTCTACCTTTTAAAATGACATTTGTCCTCAGTTACTTTCTTTATAATTTAATTTATATCATAGAAGCATAGTCTTATTGTATGTACTGAATATATTTTTTGTTAGGAAGAAACAACTGTCCTATAAATTTTGGCAGTTGTTTAGCTTAGTAGGTTTTTTTGCGCTTTCTTTTTTAGCCATTTAGACATTTGTCATGTCTTTTTAATTAAGATTAGACTTAAGAATTATAATCTAATTTTAAGTAAAAAAAGTGTAAGAAGAGGAAAATAAAATTCTTTTTCTCTAACTGTATATCTAAAATTAACTTTAAGCATTATATAATTTTTTTAGCTTTATAAACTGAAGAAAACATCATCATATATATACTATTTAAAATTATTATTATGATGGTCCATTTTTATTTTATCTTATTCTATTGTATTGTTTTACAAAGATTCATGTTACATGTTTTAAGTAAATTTAAAACTAAGACAATAGCCATAGTCTGTTTATAGATATGTGATAGAGGCATTATTCCTGAGATAAAAGACATTCTAGGGACTCCACACTTATGAATCAGAGGAGACTGTGAATTTGCTTGTTAAATCCGTATGACTGAGATGGCATCTTCCCCTCTCTTCCCATTATACTGCTTCACATCAGTTCAAACAAATCACTAGTGTCTCTTTTTTATTATGATTTATACAGGGGCATCCAAACTACCATCACATGGTGTTCTGTAATGTCTCCCTTTTACTTACTCAGATATGAACCTGGCATGCTTGATTTATTTTATTCCTAACTCCGAATTACACTATAAGAAAGCCTTCTGTTCTCATCTGTTTCACTACTATGTTTCATCCATAAATTTATTCATAGAGATGAGAAGGAAACAAACAAGTTGTTGTTGCAAATAAAAGTTGTATACAAATATCCCTTGCCTTACACTATGTGGGAAATTAACAAATAATCTTTATAGATCGTCAGTAGTCCAGAAGTAGGAAGCAGTCCAGGCCTTCTAAAATCCATGACGTCTGAGAATGGGAGGAGTGTTCCAATGAAGGGTCTTCAAATGAATTCAATTGTAACAGGTCAACAAAGAAAAGAGGGCATTTTTAGCTTATTTGTCAAATATTAGGTGTTCATAGGTTTGTGGACTAATATCCGGATCTTCAATTCGATTCCATTGGTCAGTGTCTCTGTTTTTATGCCAATACCAAGCTGTTTTCAATACTGTAGCTTTGTAATAGAGTTTGAAGTCAGGGATGGTAATGCCTCCGGAAGTTCCTTTGTTGTATAGGATTGTTTTGGCTATCCTGGACTTTCTATTCTTCCATATAAAATTAGTTATTATTCTCTCAAGGTCTATGAAGAATTTTGTTGGGATTTTAATGGGGATTGCATTGAATCTATATATTGCCTTTGGAAGAATTGCCATTTTTACTATATTGATCCTACCGATCCAGGAGCATGGGAGATTCTTCCATTTTCTGGTATCCTCTTCAATTTCTTTCTTCAAAGACTTAAAGTTCTTGTCGAATAGTTCTTTTTACTTCCTTGGTTAGTGTTACCCCAAGATACTTTATGCTATTTGTGGCTATCGTGAAAGGTGATGTTTCTCTGATTTCCCTCTCTGTTTCTTTATCCTTTGTGTATAGGAGGGCTACTGATTTTTTTGAGTTGATCTTGTATCCTGCCACTTCACTGAAGGCATTTATCAGCTGTAGAAGTTCCTTGGTAGAGTTTTTGGGGTCGCTTATGTACACTATCATATCGTCTGCAAATAACGAAAGTTTGACTTCTTCCTTTCCAATTCGAATCCCCTTGATCTCCTTATGTTGTCTTATAGCTATGAAGTAGCAACAAAAATAATTTTATAGTTGGGAGTCACCACAACATGAGGAAACCATATCAAAGGGTAGAAGCATTAGGAAGGTTAAGAATCACTGGACTAAGGTTATCCACTGGTTATCAAATTTCATCTTATCTTATGAGAGTTCATGAACCCAAATCCCATTTTCTTTATTTATAACTCCCAGAGAGAAGGATTAATTCTATCTTGTCTATATTTGATATTGCAGAAATTTAATTAGAGCTGTATTCTAACATAAAGCCACTCTTCATGATAATATGCCAAAATTGTTTGATTGTTCAATGTTAAATTTGTGTAAGTCTGCAAGATTTTGATTGATTTGTCTTGATTATTTTCTGTTTGCTTTTATACATTAAGCTGTTTAGATATATCATTTAAAAATTCAAATTTGAAGTACATATTTAAGTCATTTGTGATATGATACACTTTTTATTATTTGAGAATTTTGTTTATGCATGCAGTGTATTCATTCAAGAATCAAAGATCTAGTATAGTCGAAATATTTTTCAGAGTCATATACAAATTGAATTATAAGGTAATAAAAAGAAGTTACTTCAGTATTTAACCTCCAAATGTATATAGACAGTATATGATGGAAAGAGAAGGTCTGGTATTTGAAATGAACTTGGAAACAGTGAAAATATGATAGAGGCTTAGTTAAAAGAAAAACTGCAAGCAAGTGTATGGAGGCACAAAGACATAACTCTAAAATATTTAGATTAATGAAATAAGCTTGAGAATGATAAACATATAATATTGTAAAAAGAAGAATATGAGAATTTACAGAGTGCAGAAAAGTAAGAGTTGCTCTCAGCACAAAAAGATTTGGAAAGATGTCATGAAAAATGAGTAGAAGGATGTAAGTTAAGAAAGAGAGAAAGAGGGGCAATTTTTTCATGAAGTCAGGACTTTGGGGTCATGGCAAAGGTTTGAAACTACTGGTCTATAGTGCCAAGAAAGAGAACAATGAGCTCTGGAGTTGGAAAGGAAGACGAGAGAGCAAACACGGAAGAATGTATAGTGTAGAAGGACTTGACCTGGAACTTGGAAATTCTCCTTCTTGGAGGAAGGAGGAAGCCTGAAGCCTTTATGGTCACGGTGTTCTGCCCAAGTATCTTTGGGGCTTTCTCTTCCTCTGCCTAAGAAGGATAGTGACATTGGACCTTTCCTTGATTCAGTGATTTGGTTGGCATGATTTTGGCCTCATTTCACCTGTTTCCAAGTAGCTGGCAGAGCAGACAAAGGGAACGGGTGGCAAGGTCACATCTATTGATTCCCCAGTGTCTAATCCTATTTTTCAAAAGTTTTAAGCACTGGCATTTATTTAGTTTTTCTAATGAGTAAGTCAGGCACTTAGGTATGATGTCATCACATTAAAGGCTTTTTTCATTATAATAATTTATCATTACAACACAAGGAAGAAAATATTATATATATATATTTCAGAAATAAAAATAATAAAATTTATAGTAGTTGTAGGTAAGTTGTATGTGGACCAAGCTTCTTTATTGCAGCATTTTTTTAAAGTAATTTAAGAGTGTGTTATTTTCTAATCATAGCCCCAAGTTTTCTTTGTGCCCTTAGACAAAGATTTGGGCAAGAGAAAAGTTTGTTTTATAATATGTTTGTGTGTTATATTTTAATTTTTAATAATCAAAGAGTTAAAGTACTGGTCAGTTTTGGAAATCTCTGTCATTTAATTTATAAATATGAGATGTATAGTTTGTGTTATCTGCTTTTACTTATTGATGAATAATTATAAAGTTGGAGACAGTTATTAATTAAATATGTAATTTTTATGAGTATAAATAAAAAGTCATTACTCTACCATCTATATATAAATAATTATTGATAAATTATATGGTATGTTGAACATTAGATATTTACAATTACAGTTCTTTGAGGAACAAGATTGGAGAGTTGGGTCTTGAAAAATGGAGATATTTATGATATTATATAACTACAGTGTGCACTGTGATTTATTAGGAAAATTGCAGTTTTCATTATTTAAAGTAACATATGCTGTTCTGTCTTATTTGCTATGGGGCGCTGAAGAAACAGCTCTGGAAGAATTTTGCTTTGTCACTTGATAGAAATTCTCTGGATTGATACATATGTAACATCTGTTATAAACTGTAGATTTATATATTATATATTTTTATATATATTACTGTTTCATACTTGAGAGAATTCATAATTCTATATGCAATAAAGATAACTAGTAATTTCTGTATATATGTGATTTACTAGGCAAATAGATTCAACTAAGCAATCAGTAAATTAATAAAAAAAATGCAATGTTCATTGCGCCAGATCTCCTTTGAGCATTACACCATAGCAACCACATTTAACTTCTCTTTTTTATTGTTTCCTGTATTTTTTCTTTTTGTTTTCTTTTGTCTCCTTCTGTATTCTTTCATGCAATCCTGTTTTCCTTCCTTCTGATGCTATGAGTATGAAGAGTTCACTGAAATGATGTTCTACACATACCAAAAATAACAACTAAATATGTACTAAGTGCTTTATAGTAATATGTTAAAACTGCTTGCTTTTTTGTTGACACATAAGAGATAACTGTAAGGTTCCAGAAAATCATTATTTACATAAAAATATCAGGATATGGTAATTATTATAAATGTAGGACTTTATTCTCTTATAATTTATAACTTGATGGATATTTCACTATATTATTACATGGGTTTTTATAAGGTTGATAATAAGCATAGCTATGAAGATGGCTAATTTTTCTGACATATTATTACCTATGAATTTTAGATAATAATGTGCTAAATGACACAGTAGGAAATTAAGATATTACAGATAAAGGATTCAAAATAAGTGCAATGTACTTCCTGGAAATGTTCTGAATCAGTTGCAATTATTTTCAAGTGTACCTATACTAAGAACATCTGTGAAAGGAAAGTTTCCTTGATACCTTCTTTCCAGTGTTAGTATCTTACTTCAGTAGAAGTAGCTAAGCAAATGTGAAAATATAAACTACTCTTGAGTTCATAGGCCAAGCAGAATTTAAATAGACTGCAGTTACCTTATGCTGTTTGAACTGAAGATTGAAGGAAAGGAAAGGACTAGAATATTATTCAGTGAATCATACACTATACTTTATTGCAGTCTGCATCGTTGATGCACCAGGGTCTCATAGATAAAATTACAGGGTCACAATCCAGCATACTATGAGAATATAGCAACTTTGCTCTGTTCCTATTCTCTTCTTTCTATGATTTTAACCTTCCTGTCTTTTATGAACCCATTCAACAATATGCAGTCTCCCTGTATGGAAACAAAATGACAAAATCATCTACAAACCTGCTTTCAAGTACTATATCAGCAGTATATCTTCCTTAACAGTTTCTGTTTTGAACTAGTGTCCAACACTGATACTACTTTCTTCTTACAATCTCACTAATGTGTAGCTTACTTTATACCTTCATATCCCCTATAACTGACCTCCACTGAGACCACTAGTCTCCTTCTGGATGAACTCAATGTATAGTCCCAATTTGTACTTACAAACTATCTGTGTAGTATTTCCACTAACAATTTTCTTATTTTCAATGCGTGCTCTCATCTTCCTCCAGCCTTAATAAATACACTTTCTGAGTTTTCCTCTTGTGTCTCTGACATAGTTACAGTCTTATTCTCCTAATCATTCCTGACATATGGAATTTTCAATGAGTAGTTTGAACTATTTTAGATAATGTTTGTTCACCTTCTGTGTGGTACAACTAATCAAAAATAGTAAGCCAATATTCTGGCTATTTGCCATACTATAATTCTTCAATTTTTTAAAGGTGAAACTAAAAATTTGACCTACTGATCCTCATTTTCTATTATAGTAACCTAGGCAACCTTGACTCTGCCAATCAGATCCACTCTCAGGTATTTTGATTAAAATCAAACAGGAAGAAGTTTGGCTGCAGGGAACGAGCAACATTGTGATCTGGACAACTAAGAACTATGCTGCTTTGAGTGACAGAGCTTTGCTATCTATTCTGCAGGATGAAGAGGATGAACTGCAAGTCGTGAGAGGGCAGGCAGAACCTAAGTGAGATTTAGCATTGCTCTGTATACACTCCATTGTAAGATTAGTAGTACCTTCTTCAGCTTCCAGATCTCGAGAGTTCAACCCTAGTCTCAAAAAAGAAGAAAAAGAAGAGAAAGAAAATGTCCCTCAAATAATTTCTTTGATTCAGTTTAACACCAGATGCATTTGTGATGAGAATAAAGCATTTGAAAACCATCTTGCTCTCTCTTACTTATTCCCTGTCTGCACCATTCTCCCACCTTCCTTAGGCCTCCTTTCTTTTGATTAATTAATTATTTTCTGTGTATTACCCAAGTAACCTGGTTCATAGTCCTCACTATACATATTTTCCTCTAAAATCAACTGGATCTTATCTGTATTAAAAGTGTGTTGCACCTCTATCCCTACAATTATTCACCCAATGAGGGTGACATGATTTCACAACACAACAACATTTGAAGTGGTAGAAATCCAGTGAATCAAACCCTACCACATTTTTAGGAAATCTGAAGCTTAGTGGATCGAAAGAAGACTCCTCTTGCAGTAGAAGGGAATTAACCCCAAGATCCACTTTGGACAACATGCAGAAAGTGAGAGGCTTTAGAACACTCAGTACTTAATGGATGTTTTCATCAATGATGCCCTGCAGGGATCAGGGAGCTGGGCCAAAGAGAAGGTCAGGAGATTTTAAGGGCCAGAAGGGATAGATGACAACAAGGAAGCAATATTGGTCTTGAGTACACAAACTGACCCAGAAATGAACTCACAGAGACTGTGAAAGCGTATACATAGCCTGCAGTTGCAAGCTAGATTAGGGTCTCAGTTCTGAGTGAGGGAAGTGGATATGAGTTGCCATCCCTAACCAAGAAGTTATTTCCAATTGACAACTGCTCACAAAAGAAGAATTAGTTTTCCACAATGCAGTCTCACTGGGTATATTTACCATACTAAAGGGAGTCCCCATGCCCAGCAGTAGATGGCCAATGCAAAAAAAGAAAATTCTCAGGGGTATCTCTGGAGACTTTTCTTCTCATATTGCTTTTGAGTACATTGTTTTTGCTTTATTGGTCTTTGGCTTGTATAATATGGTTTTAAATTTTGTGATTTTAGGGGGTTGTGTATATTAGTATCTTTGGTTCCCTGTGTTTTGTCTTTTTCTTTGTCCCCTTGTCTTTTATTTTTAAATTTTCATTGATTTGGGATTTTGTTTTCCTGTTTGCTCCTTAAATAGAAAAAGCGCATTGAGTTGGGTGAGTGGAGAAGTGGACGTGGTCCAGGAGGACTTGGGATAGGAGAAACCATGATAATAATAAGGCATATAAAAGAGCTATTTTAAATATAACATATATTAAATGTATATTCAATATACTTAATTAAATGTACATTTCATATAAATTTTTATATATTAAATATTTTGGAAGATATATAGTTTTTTTTTAAAAGATCCTCACAAAATCAAATAAACACACTGGTATAGGAGGTCCTTCTGTCTATGTGTTGTTTACATTTATTGAATAAAGAAACTGCCTTGGTCTTTTGATAGGGCAGCACTTAGGTAGGCAGAGTAGACAGAAATGAATGATGGGTAGAAGGGTAGATGGAGAACCACCATGGAGCTGCCAGAGTCATGTCGAATCTTTCCCAATAGGCCAATGCCACGTGGTAAAATACAGATTAACAGAAATGAGTTAAATCAAGATGTGAGAGTTAGCCAATAAGAGGCTAGAGATACTGGGCCAAGCAATAATTTAATTAATACAATTTCTGCATGATTATTTTGGGTGTAAGCTAGCCAGGATGACAAGCAGCCTGCTCTTCCTTTTACAGATTGGTGCTCCAACGTGATGGACTAAATTCACTTAAACAAATAAGCTTAAGAGAGCTTAATTTTAAACACAGAAAAACAGAGTTTAACACAACTTTTTGCTATTTGCTGGCAGCATGCCGCAGAGAGATTTTCCTGACTCAGCAATAAAAACAAAACAAAACAGAAATGCTGAGCCATTTTAAAACAAGGCTTCCTGGGCCCTAATGCTGGTGCAAACTTAGGCTATGGAGCATTTGTGGGCCTGGATGTTTCTGTGCCCATTCGGGGTCAGGAGGAAAGTATCTTAGTTCATGCCCATGGTTCAGCTCTTCCTACCTGGGCAGAGGGCGGGATCAGGCTTGGGCAGGCAGGAGAGCATGGTAGAGTCCTGCTGCCATACACAGAGATGTTTCCAGGCTATGCAGTGCTCTGTGTGGTAGAATTGGCTGTAACTCAGATAATAAGAGTTTATGTGCTGCACGCATATTCTCAGAGTTAAAGTGATGAGTGTGGCTCCTACCTGGAGGCTCCAGAGCTAGCAGAAATGGTACATCCACCATTTTGAAATTGGAAAGAGGTGGAGCCAACATCCAGAGCAGCTGCAACCAAGCTGCTTAGTATTTTAAAAGCTCTTCAAGACAGTAGCGAATTACAGATTATCAATAGGACAGATTCAGACATAAAAGATGTCTAAATGGGTCACAATGTTGGATAAGTGTACGGAGGCTTGGGAGAAAGAATAAAAGGAGTATAGAGAGTCATAAAATAAAGTTAATACTTCTAAAAAATATCTAAAGTCTTTAAAGAGATAGGCAGTAAAAATATTGATAGATTATAAAGAGCAAAGGAAAATAAGCCACGTAAAAATAAAAAATTCACAGAGAGTCTGGAGTATGTATTTT
>JAQHUG010000752.1:172251-183342 GCA_028555095.1 Dicrostonyx torquatus | reverse complement strand
ACTTTTATAATGGGTTAGTTTAGATGTGAGAGCTAGCCAAGAAAAGGCTGGAGATAATGGGCCAGGCAGAGTTTAAATGAATACAGTTCTCATGTGGTTATTTCGGGCATAAGCAAGCAACCAGCGGCTGAGCGGGCTAGCAGCTGGGGGCTGGGAGCCAGATGCTGGAAACATACAACCCACACCTCTCCCCCACTTACAACACCAGGACAAACAAGCTGCTCCTTGCAATGGAGAACTATGGATGTTAGCAAATAGAAATGAAGCTTCATGTCAATACCACCTTTATTACCCCCTGTTCTATGATTCAAGTATGTGGTGTCTTCAGAATAGCATTTTTGCCATCAATTTCTGAGGGCAATCAAGAATAATGTCAATAACCTATAATGTTTGTATCTATGAGACTGCATTGATCAACAACTCCAGAGTATATAATCCAATCCTTACACCATTTTGTTTGTTCTTGTTGTTCTTGTTGTTAATAGTAGAGTCATGATTCTCCCACTATAGTGTAATGGCAGTTAAGCTTTTGTTTACATATTAATTTATGAAGCTTCTACTGGACTAGATTTTCAAAAAGCATTTAGAATTAGTTATTCTTTTACATACTCTGTGTTCTACCCCACCATCCTTCTCATTTAACCATTCCTGTTCCATTATTATACCCTACCACAGAATTCTAGCTCCCTTTCTTTCAACTCCCTCACCAAAGTCGGCCTTATTGGTTTCTGACATCTATAGGCTCTCCAAAAGATAAACAATTATTACTTTATATATTTCAAAGCTATCATCCACATATATAAGAGAAAAACTGACATTTTTCTGTATCTATATACCTAATCTGATATAACAGATGGCTGTTTCAAATCCATCCATTTTCCCGTGATTTCATAATTAGATATATAATTACATTTCTCTTAACAGCTAAATAACATTCCATTGTGAAAATGTATCATATTTACATTGCTCATTCCTCAATGGGTAGACGTGTGAGCTATTTTCATTTCCTGGCTATTGTGAATAGAACAGAAATCAATAATGCCAACAAGTATCTCTGTATTAGTATATGAAATCCATAGAGTAGTTTCTCAGGAGTTTTTATAGCTAGACTGTGTGGTAGAAATATTTTTAGCTCTTTGAGGAATTTTTCATAGTCGTGGCTACATTGGTGAAATTCCTAAAAGATGTTTTTTTTCTCCCTTTGAACACATGTGACAGCCTCTTTGAACACGACATGTCTTAAGGGTCACTCTATAAACTCAGTAAACACTCTGAGAAGTTTAAAGAGATCATTCCAAGTCCCACTGATTAAATGGCAGACACAAATTTCAAATTCAAATCTTCCTGTTCGAAATTGAGACTCTAAGTCATTCAACTATGCCCCTGTTGGGGAAGGGGGAGCTTATGGAAATTAATTTATAAGGAATCAAACTACAGCAACTACTCCAATTTCATAGCTTAGCTACATGATATTCTTATTAATTATTTAGGGAAAGAAATCAAATACACTCCCTTCAAGGACCCAACATAAATATTCCTTATCACAGATTTTGATAGGTATGGGTTAAAGAAAATTAATTAAAAGTTACACGTCTCTGGCAAGTCAGACTTATTGTCCAATAACTTGCTCAAGTTCTTTCCTATTTTAGCCAAATTTCGGGGCAAGCACTGGGCAGAGCAGCCAGTGTGTGTTCACTAGGGAACAAAGAGAACAAGGAGCACTTCCTGGCTCCCAGTACCTCAGTAACAGTGTAAACTGATTAGGTTAAAAATGTTTGCTTCCTCATACCAATATACTGAATGTTCTGTTATACCATGAACAATATTAGATTTTGTCTATTTTGTGTAATCGTACAGATAGAAAACATGAAAAAATTATCTCTTCACCTTTGTGTTTTCTAGAACAAAATGTGCATTCCAGAAACAAAATGGAAGGAAGGACCCTTCTCTATATAGCTTAGGAAATAAATCCCTTGCTTAAACCTATGACATAACGTCACACAGGCCTCCCGAATTGCATTTATTTGCCTAGTAAATGATTAATTTAATGACCTTTTCTGACAATCAATAGGAATAAATTTTTCACAAATAAATACTAAAAGAAAAATATTCATCAATTAAATAAAAAGTTCTAGAATAAACTTGTGTTACATTTCTCTCTTTTCCTGGGATTCTGAAATCTGGCTCATCTTCAACTTAAAACTCCACACAAATCCTTCTTACATGGCCCAACCATAAGAAAATGCCTTCAGGTGAATCTTTTAGGCCTATTATCCTATCAGCAACCTTGCACCTGACTTCCAGACATGTTCCTTCTATTCTTGTGTATGCCTCTGTGTAAGGGAATATGAAAGCCATAAAGTATTTTCCACATAACTCTTAAGATACCTACTTAACTTATATTTAGAACACTTTTTTCTTTTGCAATTTAAGATTGCAATTTTGAAATAATTATATTTCAATATTTTCTGCTCAACCTCTTTCCCTGGCTAGTTTAAATATTTCTTAACATGTTTCTTCCTTTTCATTTGAAATATTACAACATTCTTAGAACATAATAATGTTCTACATGACACTCCCATGGTGCCCTAATCTTTAAACATATTCTCTGACCTTATTATGCCTGCTCCTGAACTCCAAGGAGGCATTTACTAATTCTTACTCTTAATCCTTGGATTCTTGCTTTAGCTAATTTTCCTGTTGATGTAATGTCCTACTTTAAGAAAAGCACCACAGGCAAGAGCTGGCTTTACTACACAGTTTTTTTTTGTTTTGTTTTGTTTTTTTTTTTTTTGGTTTTTCGAGACAGGGTTTCTCTGTGGCTTTGGAGCCTGTCCTGGAACTAGCTCTTGTAGACCAGGCTGGTTTACTACACAGTTTTAAAGGCCAGAATTTAGCATTATGACATGGAGACATACTTTTTTGTTTTTGCTGTCCTAGGGAATCATCTTTTTTTTCTCTGAGTGCAAAGATACATGGTTTGTTGTATGAACATTCCCTGATTGTGATTTTCTTGACAGGTGTCCACTCATGGAACATATGTTATTACTTGTCCTTTAGAAATTTTCAAGACCATATTTTACATACAGCAATACAATTCACATATTAAATAATACCAGCACAGAATTATTTAAGTTTTAAACACAAGAAAGAAGTAAAAAATTTTAACTTACAAAATCTCCCTCCAAAATTGTTTTTTCCATGTAAAATATATTCCATATTTAACTATTCCAAAGAAGAATATAAAAACAGCACAGTGAGATAATGGCAATGTCACTAGTGCCTACCCAAAAGACAGTATCCTAAGAGCCTTTACACAGACAAAAGTGTTGGAATCATTCAGGTTGTTTTTAATATTGCACTGTCCTACAATCTGATGTCTGTCTTACCGTAGAGTAGCTCTCTGTTAACTGAATGCCTTCATTAACATGCTGTTGCATCATTGGTGTAAGGAACTTTCCATAGCTAAAATGGTTATCTGATACAGAGTACAGATTTCCAACTGTTAAATGTATGATGACTATTACAGAAACCAACAACCTACCAAAATGCATAGCTGTAACACCCATTCTTAACTGATATATCTGCAACACAACATACACACCTAAGGCTCAGAGTCCACTGACTAAGAGGGGCAGAAGGATTCTAAGAGCCTGGGGATCAGGAAGTTTGTTGTGAGTGTTTCCTAAATATATTAAAGAGGTTCCAACTATAAAGTCTTATCAGTAGTACTGTCTAAACATAAACTTATCAGGAAAGGCACCAGTAGACATGCCAATATGGATGGAGAGAACTCAGGAGTCCTTAAACTTTCATAAAGAACTAAAGATTGGGGCAGGCCTGAGCCAGGGAACCTGCAGGAGCAGACTCAGGCAATGACCTCCACAGGAGCAGGTACTAGGGATTAACCTTTGAGGGAGCAGGCCTGAGCCAGGGACCTCTGCTGGAGCAGGTCTGAGGCAGTAACCTCACAGGAAGAGATATAAGGGAGCCACCACTGAGAGAGCAGCCTATGCCAGAGACCTCTGTGGGACCTAGTGCAAGTCAGGGACCTCTGAAGGAGCAGGCCTGATCCAGAGACATCTGCAGGAACAGGCCTGAGTCAGCAACCTCCGCTGGAGCAGGCCTAAGGCAGTGACCTCCACAGGAGCAGTTCAGAGGCCACAGTGGCCTCCACAGGAGCAGATACAAGAGGGTAACTGCTGAGGGAGCAGGCCAAAGCCAGAGATCTCTGTAGGACCTAGCACAATTGAGGAACCTCTGAAGGAGCAGGCCTGATCCAGGGAAGTCTGTGGGAACAGGCCTGAGCCAGCAACTTCCACTGGAGCAGGCCTAAGCGACCTCCACAGGAGCAGATACAAGGGAGTAACTGCTGAGGGAGCAGGCCCAAGCCAGAGATCTCTGTGGGACTGAGTGTGATTCAGAGACTTGCAAGGGAGTAGGCAAGAGGTAATAACTTCTGCCAGAATAGGCATGAGTAAACAAACTCTGCTGGAGCAGGCACAAAGCAGCAACCTCAATGGGATAGCCCTAAGCAAGCAACCTCCATAAGAGAAGGCCAAAATTACCTCTGGGGTTGCAGAGCAACATCTAGGAGTGCAGAGTGACCTCCAGGAATACCAAGTGACCTTTGGGGTGACTGGACCTATGGTCCTGACTGCATCATGAGGAGCAACCATCTGAGCCTTGGATCCACTGATTCCTGGAAGATTGATCAACAATGATACAGACAGCCCAACTACACCAATCAGAGGAAAAGACGCATAGACAAGGTTAGAACACAGTCAACACTGCAAAAAGTAACATGACACCAACAAAAATTAGTGGCTCTACAACAGCAAGACTTGAACAGCTAAAAATAGATTAAGCAGAAAAAAATGGCCTAAAAATATCTTTAGGAGAATATTTGAGGCCCTTAAAGAGGAAGTAAAAAAATTCCCTCAAAGAACTGAAGGAAAAGGCAAACAAAAAATTGGAAGAAATCAATAAGTCCTTTAAAGAAAACCAAGAAAAAGCAAACAGATAAAAGAAATGTTTCTAGACTTGAAAACCAAAATAGGGACTGTTGACCAAGTTTTCTGTCCACCTGGTCCCTGAAGCCACAAGCTTGTGGTGATATACAGATTAAAGAAATGGGCTAAATTAATATGTAAGAGTTAGCCAATAAGAAGCTAGAGCAAATGGGCAAAGCAGTGATTTAATTAATGAACTAGCTGAACAACTGGGAACCAACAAGCAGCCCTCCACACTACAAGAGACAATAAAGAAAACACAAACCAAAGGAATTCTGGAGACAGAAAATATGAAAAAACAATCAAGAACCACAAATGCAAGCATAAACAGCAGAATGCAAGACATGGAAGAGAGAGTCTCAAATACTGAAAATACAATAGAGGAAATAAACTCATTGGTCAACGAAAACACTAAATATAACAAAAACTTAACTCAAAATATCCAGGAAATATGCAACACCATGAAAAGGCCAAAGCTAAGAATAATAAGGGTAGGAAAAGAAGTTAAATTCAAAGGCACCGAAAATGTATTCAACAAAATCATAAAAGAAAACTTTCCCAACCTAAAGAAAGATCATCGTTTAGAATAAATTGCAGAATTAATGCAATTAAAAAGAACTACAGACAACTAAGGAATGCTGAGACTGGAAGAAAGTATTCTCCATGGAAAAGTATTCCAATTGGTTATCTAATACCACATGATCATAAATGAAAATACATATAAAATTAGCATTATACATTCTGAGCCAGTTGTAGTTATATATTTAGGAATATACATACACACAAATTATACACACACACACATATATGTGAATATATGTACACACATATATTCAACAATAATTAACAATAGAGGCCATGAATTTGAAAGAGATGGGGCTGTATGTGGTAGGGTTTGAAGGGAAGAAAAAGAAGGGGCAAATGATTCAATTTTATTATCATTTTAAAAGATAAAACAGTGCTATAGAAGCTGGATAGATAGAAAATGTAGTGATTCATGTCTGAGAGCTCTGCACTGAGGCTGAGGCAGGAAGTCTGAAGCTTAGAGGTCAACAAGTCTACTTAGTAGGATTGTTTCAGTTTATCTTATCTCTATCACCTACCTCAGTTGCCTGACTTCAGTCTTACTGCATTGCAGGACCTTGGTGCTGTGGGGCCTGAGGCTATCTGCAGACAAGGGTATGGGCCCTGGAATTTACAGCTTCTTCCAGGAAATGTCAGCTGTGTGGTCTTACTCAACTAGGACGGAGTTGAAACTCTGACAAAGCAGCTTTGCATCCTTCTCTGTGATGACTGTGTGTCTCTCCTCACTTAATATTACTCTGCAGGTCTCCCTTATAAAATGTTAGGATCTATTCAAAGTCACCCCTCTACTATAGCATTCTTTATTTGGTGTCTATCATAATGCACTAACCATAACTTCTTAAATTGTTCTTAAATGTTAACTCTTTTGGTCACAGATATTTTCACTTCACCCCAGGTACACTGGAAAATAAGATCGCTACACAAAGCAAAAGTCTGACTATAAAATTTTAAAGAAAAATATCCTGAAACAATTTCTTTCTGTATATATAAATTTACCATTCATTTAAAAACAAAAGCAAAATTTGTATGTAAATGAGATTGCTATGCTTGTTTGATTTTACAGACGAATTAAATGTTGACTGTTTACTTGAAATTTCTGTGAGATTATTGTTGGATTACTTCCACCTTTGCTTTCCTCCCTTCAACCCTCCCCACTTATCTCACCCCCATTTTCTCTTAATTTCTTGACCTATGTTTTTAAAATTGTTGTTGCATATGTATGTGTACATAAGTATAAATGTATAACCTGCTCAGTCTGTTTAATATTTTTTGTAAGGGGAAGGTTTTGAGGACTGATTAGTTTTAGGTAACTGATTAGTATGTTTTTCCTGGAGAAGATGATTTCTCCTAGTCTCAGCTTTCCTTAGTTGCTTATAGTTCTTTTTGTATGGTTGAGGTCTCCTGACCTTCCTCTTTCTACATTAGCATGTCTATTGGTGTCTTTCTTGTTCAGGTCAGGTGTAGACAGCCATATTGGTGAGACTTTATGGATAGCCTCTCTGACATTTCTGGGAGATACAATCTAACAGAAAACTGCCTGTTCCTCTGGTCTTTCTGATCCCCTTTTCATAATGGTCCCCGAGCCTTCGGTGCAAGAGTTGTGCTATAAATGTTTTAGTTGGCACTGGGTTCCATGACTCTGCAGTTTTGTCAAATGTGGTTTTCTTTAAAGGTCTTCATTTGTTGCAAAGGGAAGTTTCACAATGAGGGGTGGCAGCTATATTTACATGTGGGTATAAGGACAGTTATTTAGAACACAGTTAGGGGTTGTGAAGGTTTAGTAAAGTGGTAGTTGTAGGATCTCCACCAAGATCCATAACTTTACTATCCAGGCAGTTGAGTAGGTATCCAGTACCAAGCATATTCTTGCTGAATGAGCCACAAGCTCAATGAGGGAGATGTGAGTTCACACCAAAGAGTGTGTGCCACCCTTGATTTCCTAGGATTATCATGCCATGCTGCTCATTTTGTTTCTTATAGGTGTGATAGCTGTGTGGCACTATTCTTGCTTTCCTCTTTTGGAAGCTTGTTTGTTGCCTTCTGATACCATGAGAGCCTGGCTGAATATTCTGTATTGCAAGAAGTGGAGCATCCCCTCATCATTTTTCTGAGTTGAAAGATACTGTTTTATTCTTGTTGCTGCTGAGAATGTCCATACAGGTAGAAAAAAATAACATGTGATTAGCCAAGATGACAAAGATAAAAACACGATGAAAAATAAGAGTAATCACATAACTGGTTAAGATGGTGACACACACATAACTGCTTAATTCCTTTGTGTGGTTAACTGCCCAGGTGAACCCAGTACCCATACAATTTCTAGTATCATTGATGATTATTTTCAAAATTCCATCTTCTTTTGCATTTTTTTTCTTTCTTCCATTCTCTGGGCTGCATTCCTGCCAAGATAGCAGATATAGGATTCCTGGACAGGACTCCAACACAGTTATTACATCAGCTCTTCACAGTTCCTTCCTCACAGCTGAGGTAATGTCCACAGAGACCTTCCCTAGAGGTGAGAATAGAGGAATATTTATGGTGAATTTTGACCTCATTTCCTTCTGACATTTCTACCTGTGTTTCTGAATGCTGATAACTTCCAGTTCCTCCCAGCTTACGTTATTTTGACTACAAGGACAGTCCCTGTTGGAAGTCTGGAGCTCCACTCAAAAGGTCTCAAACGTTAAGGTCAGCCATAATAGCAGCATAGCTTGAAAGCACCAAAAGCTAAAATGAATCCTATCTTGTTTCTGTTCTGAAGAGTAAAAAGTCTGGGCATGCCAAACATTTGAAAACCATAGAAAACCTTTGCTTTGGGTATAGACTAAACAAATAGGGACAGAAGTAAGCTCAGCAACTATTTGTTAAAAGAAATTTGATGTTATAACCTTGGAGTGACCTCCCTATAAGAGCTGTGACAGCTACAAAATTTCTAGTTGAGGAAGTTCTAAGGTGTCTTTGGGCAAACAGTTAGAAGCTCTCACATGACATCAGATAAGGCCATACTAGAGTGAAAGGGGTACCTATGGTTAAGTCAAATAGGATAAAAAAAATCAAGCAATAAAAAGACAAACTATGGAATCCTAAATCTTCCTCACTTGTGCCCATGAAAACTTACCCTGTTCAGGCATATGTATATTGAAACCATCTCTCCACTTATTTAATTGAGAGAATTTCTTAGCCCTTGAACACCAGAAGAGCTATGGTAGTAATTTAGTCTTAATTGGAGAAAGTAAGGCAGGATATGCAGTGGTCAACATGAATACTTAAAACTTCCCTACTACCCCCATCTACCTCCTCTCTGAAGGTCACACCAATAATTCTTACTAGGAACTAATTCTGGTAAAATAAAATATGTTTAATATCTACACTGATTCAAAGAATGCATTTATAAGCTCACCTGACCATGCTGCCATTTGGAAAGAGGAAGGACCATTAGCACCCAATGTCTTGCCCATAAAATACAAATAAGAGGTTCTAGGCCTCTAAGACGCTATCCAACTTCTAAGTGATCTGACAGTCACTCACTATAAGAACCATCAAAAGAACATTTGCCCTTCCTCCAAGTAGTCCTTGTAGTTAATTATAATTAAGAATTCTAGAACAAAGTTCACATCCCTTAACATGGCTTTAGTATGTGAAATACATTTCCTATTTGCCTTTTCCTGGAGAGACTAAGAAGAAAATAATAGCAGTTGATAAATATTTGTCTGAAAAATCTCCCTAAATTTTTCCTTCTGAGTGTTGTTAGTCTCTGAGGCATAGATGAAGGAGAGATGAGAATGGTTTGGCAAGCAGGCTCCACACCTGACCTTGTTTTTATCAGTTAAAACCTCTTGGAAAGACATCAGTTCCTTGACAAGGTCTATAAATGTTTTAATGCACAAGTGCCAAACATTACCCAACTCTGGTGATCAACTTCATTGAAAGATATTGAGCCTTGATTTGATCTTGCATAACGTAAGGGGGAGATGTCTACCTTGAAACTGCAAAAAATTAACATCTTGTTCTTTGAAATACAGGTACAGGTCTAACGATCCCTAAGACAATGCCATCCAGGAATCAGAAAGCAAAATCTGAAAATTACTTATTTGTAATACACACAAAACTATACCTGCCTTTTCTACATATAGCATTTTTTGTTTATTACAAACTAGTAAGTTTCTGTGATATATATGGGAGAAGACTGAGCATCCTACAGAAGTGAGTTTGCTTTAATTAGCCTTTTGCTTTATGCAGAAACATAAAATTTAGGAGCCATTCCTAAGGACTTTGGAGTGAGTCTGGTAGGGTCAGAACTATTCAATAATTCCCAGTGGTTGTAGCATTTGTCCCTAAATATTAGCAAACAAAACACTGTAGTACTTTCTCTTACTTGAAACTGGTGAAAAAGCCCACTACAAATTTTTAATCAAATTTATTCTCTGTTGGATAATTCAGTATCATTGATTTGATTTAGCCTCCTTTTTCTAGTGTTTAAAAATGGTGTTAGCTGAATAACCAAGTTAAAGATGCAGTCATCCTTTGGTGTCCATACACAACTGGTTTCAGAACCACCAAAACACATAGATGCTCAAGCTTCTTAAGTGAAAGGAGAAAATACAGGAACATACCTAGGCATATTTTCTGCTGCGGTCCTACCAAAGACTGAGTTCAAGTCCTGAGATGAGGAAGTGGTGTCACCTTGTAGAAATGAAATGTTCAAGCCCCAAATGACTTTATTACAAGTTATCAGTCCTGAATAGCTTCAGTCATCTTTATACATCAAAACAAGCATATTTTTATACTAAGAAAAAGGCTTTTTTCATCCTCCAACATTAACTTCCAGCAAAAATACATATGCCAGAGTGTTTTCTCCAAGCTTTTACAGTAAAGCATCTTTAAAGTAAAAATAACTCCCTATATTCCTAGCTCGGTCAAATATAGAGCTAAGTATTCCTGTTTTTACAAAACTAGAACATGATTGACATAGGCACACATTTTGTGAGAACAGCAAACTCATTCAAAACCCATTTGCAGAAACAGAAGTGATGTGCTTCTGGTTCTATCAACATTGAATCAGAACAGCTCCTGGACCTGTAGTGACAGTTTATATCCCCAGACAGAAAGCTGAGAAGCATCAGCTCCCAAAGAATTTTAGGGGAAGATACTTGAGAAATAAAATGGGGTTTCCAGGAATGACCATGTCTGTCCCATGCATGATTTGACAAAATGACACTAAAACTGCCAAGGGGCTCATCAGTATCACGAGAAGGAAGAGAACATGCAGGCTATGTAGTCCTAACAGTATTCTGTGCTGTCCCAAAGTCTATTGGTCCTTGCAGGGTGCAACTGTCCCCATGGGTTATTGCCTCATTTGGAGACCTGTTGCACAAGCACACACATGCTGGTCTGAAACTAGTCCACATGGCTTCCAACAAATTTCCATACATTTGTTTAAATAATCATTTCAAAGCGGTTGCACAAGTTTGCATTCCCACCAGCAATGGAGGAG
>JAQHUG010000752.1:138549-166912 GCA_028555095.1 Dicrostonyx torquatus | reverse complement strand
TTTACCAGGTGTCAATAGATGGCTTGAGCGGGTTTAGAACCTCTGCAATCTTGGCTTTTTCTTTCTAAAAGTAAAAGCCTTTCAATCTTCTTGCCCCTACTCCTGCAATATGTGTGTGTATTTGTTCTGTACACACACACATACCTGTATATATCTATAACAATAGCTTTTGATTTAGAAAGCTATGAACTTGAAAAGGAGCATGGAGATGTATTTGGGAGGCTTTGGATGGAGAAAAGGGGAGGAGGCAATGATGTAATTATATTGTAATATCAAAAAGTAAAAAATAATAAGAATAATGAAAGCCTATGATCTCCGTCTCTTCACTGTCTCTTATGAGGATTAAGGCTGTATGTATGTTGTGGGACTGAGTTGTGTTCAATTGAGTTATTGCAGAGGGGTTCCCATAGAGATCTCTAAATAACTCAGGTTGATGCTAGGATAGAAAGTTGCCCTATGAAAGCTGTTAGTAGTAGGGTAGAGGCAAGGACATCTATTCAAGTAATTGAATGCAGAGAGGTGGAACGTTGACGTGAGAAGGCACTCTGCAGACTACCAAAAGGGAAACTTGAATAACAAATCAGCCACAGAGACCTCTACATACTATCTGTCCTGAGGTGGACATATTACCTCTTGTAAAATGTACAGGGACAATGGTGGCACACAACTTGTGGGAGTGGTCCACCAACATTTAGTTTAACTTAAGGCAACTCCACAAGAATAAACCCATGCCTCACACTGCCTAGAGAGCCATGAACTGGAAGGTTGATGGCCCAGAGACCTATGGTAGAACCAAACAAAACTGAAAAAAAAATTACTCAATTAAATGATTCCTAATTGTATTCTGCTATTCTCATAGATCAGTGCCTTGTCTGTTCCTCAACAGAGTGACTTCCTCTGGTAGCAGACGGAGGCAGGTGGGTGTTTTTGTGGGACTCTTAACAACGAAATAGAGTTTATCTCTAACTCTCCTATTGGACTGCCTTGTCCAGCCTTGATACAAGAGTTTTTGCTTGTCTTCTTGCATCTTATTTTGCCTTGTTTGACTGTAGTCTCTTGGAGGCCTGCTCTTTTCTGGAGAGGAAATGGAGACAGAATAGATTTGCTGGAGAGGGAAGATAGGTGTGCTTGGAGGAGTGGAGAGAGGAGAAACAGGACAGCATAGACTGTATGGGACAAGAATCTATTTTCAATAAAATTTTTAAAAAAGAAACTAATAATGAAATCACTTTCTAAATGATGGTTAAAATAATAGAAAATGGGGTTTCTCTAAAGTATAAATCAGTACAGACATGTATAGTTATAGAGGAAAGAATTTATATTATCTAATTACAGGGTTTCAGATCTTCAGAATTTGTCCCTGAGCCCCAAACCCTAGGCATTGTAGGATTTAAGATTTCAGGAATAATTAGAAGTGGGAATTATACCTGAGTCTCAGTTCTTGGAGACAGAAATGCTTAATAAGATTAGAATAGTATTGCAGCTTTGTCTTGCTGCTCTCAGAATTGGCTGATATTTGGCTAGTAATCCCAAGAGAGTCAGAACTGATGGAAGCCAAGACTTTCCTGGAGGCCCTGACAAATGGAGGTATGGAGAACAACCTTGTTTTGTATTGATAACCAAGACATGCTTGTATGTCATGGCCAGTAATGAATGGGCTTTTGCCAGGGCCTTGGGGAGCTTCAGTTTGGGATCTTGAGTTTTAGGATCCCCCCTCCCAGAGATCTATGGTTAGCAGTCCCAAGGCCACTGTGTAATCATTCTATGGCACTCTTGAGACATTCCATGTTTCCTTTGTGCAACATTTCTTAATTAGCTTCCTGTTGACTTCGACTCATTATATGATGGATTTCTGTGGTCTCTGTCCCATTTTTTTCTGCAATCTATTTGTAAAATGCCTGTTTCTTAAAAACATGCATGGCTTAAGACATAGCTTGTGCAAGACCCCCTGTCCCCAATTTTCCTATTTTCTGAACCCTTGGTCCTCCTGCTCAGACTCTTGTCACTGATGATGCTGGTCCTGGTCAGGGTATGGGAATTGTTTTGTAGATGTTGTAGCCTCTGGGTCCCGGGCCCACAACTCTGTATTTTGATTGGTTTTGGCTTTCTGTAATGATATTCATCAGTTGCAAATTGCCTTGAAGAGCATGAAGACTACACTTCTCTGTGAATAGAAGAACAAATATTTAGAGAGCAGCTGATCATTGAACTTGCTTAGTAGAGTTGACATTTTAAGTTCTCCTCCAAGATCCACAGCTTCACTAGCCCTGGGGAGTGTCTAGTACTAAGCATGTCTCTGTTATATTCTTAAGGCTATTATAAAATTTTGGAGGTAGTTGTAATTCACAGGTGTCATGGCTATGTAGGACTGCTAGTTGACTTTTTCCTTTGTAATCTTTCATAGCAAATTCTAATATCATAAAAGCTAGCCCTCAGGAAGAGGGTTTCCAAGTCAGTTTACTCTCAGGGGCCTGTGGATTCTGTGTCTGAAGTGTAGGGTAAGTTCATGAACAGGGGTTTACCTTCCACCTTTCAGGGACAATGAAGGCAGCAGTAACAGTTTGTATTGTTTGGGAGTCATTTAGACAACCTTGACCAACAACTCAATAATTATCTTTTCATGTCTGATTTTGGGGATTTTGTTAAATAGTCTTTGGCTCTTGGAGAAAGCATCATCAGCTCAGATGTGACAATTTCATTTAAACTATATATGCATATTTATACATAGACTTAAATATATTGTTTTTAAAAGATAGATAGCTAATAGTATGGTTCCTTATGACTTTTTCAAAACCTTTACTGTTATTTTACCTTCCTCTCTCCTTCTTCTGTATTTATTGGCGCTGAAAATTCTTAATAACTCTTTTTTGCAAGAAGCAAGGAGTGAAATGATATTTTGTAGTAATTTTGAGCATTTTTTTTAAAATTGAAATTGAGGCTATAATGAGATTGGGTAAATTACTTCTAACATCACTGGACAATGATATAAAAGAAAAAGCTAGTTGATTAAAGTCAAAGATCAAATGTAATAACCAAGAGTTTCTCTTTGTACCCAAAATCTAAATAAAGTCCTTTAGCTAAAGGACTGACATTGCTAAAGTTCAAATATAAAGCTATATTGTATACTGTCTGCTCAAATTTTTGCTAGCCCATGTCTGAAAGCCTCACCATTTAATTATATTGAAGAATTAGAAAAAAATAAGAATTTCTTTAAGATGAAGAATAAGATTATGAAACAAATTTAGTATTTTGAAACAAATAACTGCCTACTAAAGGAAAATAGTTTCTGAGTATTTTATCTGACTTTGGAGAGTATGAAAATTCTAATATCAGCCCCTCCAACCTTCTAGTGCTAAGGTGGGCTTGTGAATCTCAAATGAATGTCACAGACCATTACAGAATCATGAAAAGACAGAATTAAACACAGGACCTCCCTTCATACTTTCAGTTCACAAGCAGGGTTTCATGCCGCTTACAGCTGACAAAACAATAAGGATAATATGTGATTTATCAAGGAATTCCTAGGGAACCCTGGGAACAACAGAAGAAACCAAGACAGAGAAATCAGAAAAATTTGAATCCTCTTGCATTTCTCTGATAGAAAAATAAAATCAACAAAATATAGCCTAGTCAGACATCATGAGCTAATATCTAGCAGTCAGACAATATAAAATGCAGATCAGAATGTAGACCAAATGGAACTTTTGTTCATAATTGATTGTAATCTATGATGGTGCAAATCCATTTGCAAAATGGTTTGTCAGTTTCATATACAAGTGAATTATGAAATAAAACAGCCCAAATTCAGTACACAGATGTGTTAACACAAATCTAAGAAAAACTGTTTCCATAAAATCTTGATCATGAGCATGGATGTTTATAGCTGGTTTCTTTCACAAACTGGACAATATATGCTATGCCCATAGAATATTGTTTAGTAATAAAAAGAAACCATCCAGTCACCAAAAAACAAGGAACAGTTTGAATTAGTCAAGGAAGCCAATATTAGAAAGTTGCACACAATTTGACTCCAACTAAAGAACATTGTGTAACAAGTAAATCTACAGAGAACTCAAGGCTCCACTGTTTGCTAGACAATTGGGAGAGGGAAAACAAGGTTTTGTGGGTGAGGGAAAGGAATATTTGGAAGCTGAAAATACTATGGGAGCTTCTCTAATAGTTGATTATGGTGTTATTCATTTATTATTGCCTATAAAATTTAAAATAAATTGCAAATTTTCATTAAAAGTAATATGGAATATTTACTCTTTTGTACTACACTATTGCAATATGCCAAAGACAAGGAAACTGCATAAGAGCTCTCTGTAAGCCTCACTCTGTTATCTGCTCAGTCTGTTAATAGTTTTTAAATTCAGTTAGTATGCAAAATATTTCATACCACCAAGAATAATATCATTCATAATGAAAATTCTAAGATCCTTAAATGAGAAAATCCAATGACAGAAAGAAAAAGGAAAAACTCAGTAGTCACAAATAAGAAGCAAACATGATCTTGGAAACATTTTCATGTTGATTTATGCCTGCTTTACAGTTTCTTTCAGTGTTTTGGAATATAGTATGAAAAGGACATCTGCAAAATTCTAAAGATTAAAACAAATATTAAAATAATGGCATTTTTCTAAGATATCTTTCTTGATTAAAGCTACAAAAGAAAAAAGGTCAGAATTGATTCAAACATTTTGTCTCTTGGTATAGCCATCATTCATTGGTGAGAACGAAGTTTCAAGGCTACTTTTACTATTGGTTTGCTGATTTCATTGCAGGTGGTTCAAGTTTTTCAGATACTTTTGTATTTGCTCTGTAGATATTATTTACTTATAGACTGATTAGAATTGCTTCCATCAACTTTGAAAAAAGGAATCAGAAACTCTCATTGAAGAATTACTTACTCAGTGCCCTTTATGTTGAACACAGGACAGTATCTCATTGCAGAGTATGACCTTGCTTCTGAGTTAGGTGTGATTTAGTAATCAAACTTGGTTATGACATAGTTGAATTGATCCTAGCTAAAAGTAAGTATAAGACTCGAGGTCATTTGAGAGATATCAAAGCTTTGAAGATCTCTCAGAGGAGGGCAGCTTAATTTGGCATTAGAAACAGAAGATCTACCAAACATGAAAATGTATTTACCTTGTGATACTGTTGGAGCTGAAGTGGCAGGAACAACTGACAATCTTCATCCTGGAGCTAAAGCAGACACAGACAAGGCCTTGATTTCACAAACCTCGGGACATTTGTTTTCCTGGTTAATTATGGCAATGGCTTTTGTCGGGAAACTGAGTGTTATACAAACTTGAACTTGGAAGAGAGTGGAGCAGGGCTTCCCATCGAGTTACCCCAATGGGAATGTTGTTTATTAAATTTATTCTTTTCCAGCAGTGTCTTCTTCTGTATTCAAGGCTGTTTTAGAATTATTGGCAACACTTGTTTTTTTTTTCATTTTTTTTATTATTGTTCAAAGAAGAATTTACATTTACTCCCCTTGTTCCCGGCCCTCCCGCTCCCCCACTACCCCACCACCCTCCCTCTGCTTCTTCAAGATGGGGCAGGATATCCTGCCCTATGGGAAGCCCAAGGCCCTCCCCACTCCATCTCGGTCCAGGAAGAAGTGCATCCGTATAGAACAAGTTCCCAAAAAGCCAACAGAGACAGTGTGCTCGATCTATTGGGAGCTCATCGAATCCAGCTGGACCAAGACTGAATGAGCATATGACCTAACTGGACCCTGTGAATGTGACTGCCAGTGGGGACTGACTGAGAGGCCAATGATGATGGCACCGGGACCTAGCTCTTCTGCATGTATTGGCTCTTTGGCAACACTTGTTTTTTGAGATTTTAATGCAATTACAACATTCCTCCCTTCCTTTTCCTCCCTCAAAACACTCTCATATGTATCTAGCCCTTGCGAATTCATGGCTTCTATATTCACTAATTATTGCATGCATAGATATGTATCTATAAACATACATATTCCCAACATAATCTTTTAATCTGTGTAATGTTGCTTTCATGCATGTTTTCAGGACTGTGCATTCGGCACTGGATTACCAATTGGCATGCTCTTTCTTTGGAGGACCACTCTTCTGCTTCCAGATTATTATAGAATGTAATTCTCCATTGTTTTGTTAGGACACAGCTAAGTTCTACAAAGCTTTCTTTTGCTGATACACAGTCACACTATTTGAGATTCTTCATTGTTAGTTTTTTTATTATTCCTTTAAGCTTGATGTTTGCAATAGCTACTTTATGCTCATTATCATTCACCAGTGAGTAAAAGATTTTCTCACTATACCATCTCCTGTTTTCCTCTAGGTCCTCCTCTCCTCTCCTTCTTCACTACTTCTCATTACTTTATGAATAAAAAACTTAATGAGAGATAAAATGAATGGGTAATTTAAGATTTGCATATGAGCAGGGGAGGGGGGCAGAAGCAGAGGCCATCTGAGTGAATGAGCTTTATCATGACTCAGTACCACTGCAGGTATTCCTCTCAATCCATTGCATCATCGCCCAGCCCCACCAGTTATTCCCTGACTGTCAGAATAAAAGCTGAAAAGAAACGTTCCAAGTGTACACACAGTACTCATCTTTTTAAAGCTTAAAACTTGTGCTGCCATTTGAAGAGACTAAGCTAGATCATTTCATTTCTTTCACGGAATCATCTGGACAGGTTGTACTTTTTATTGTTATGTTAACAGATTTTAAATTTAGAAAATACAAATTTGTGGCATTTACTAAGTTGTTAAAAATCGAGGGAAGATTAAGTCTATATTGATACTATGCCTAATTGATAATGTAAATCATTTAAAGTCTTTTAAAATTGCTTGTCACAAAAATATTTTTAGATATTCTTTGATGGTTAAAGAGCTTTAAAATAAAATTTGGGTATTATAGATACCTGGAAAGTACTGAATGCAATTGATATAAAGGATCTTGAAGCTATGACTGCTATCTTCTTAGGAAAACTTTGTAAAAAATACAGGAAAAAAATCTATATTTATTGACAAATCGTTTATGTGTATTTCATTTGTAGGACACTGTTAATTTTGATAGCATTTTTTATAGTGGAAACTAGCCAATCAAAAATACAGTCTAATAATTAGAGTAATCAGTCTTTCTCAGAATCTCCTTGAGGTCACAATATTGTGGCAGAATATATATAAAAAGACAGCTTCTACTTTCAGCCACTTTTCTCATATCTAGACTAACACAGACTTGACAAAATCTTCAGCATTCATCACAGAACAGAGAAGGCCAGTAGGCTGAAGTTCAGGTTAGGGGATAGAAGACGAAATGGCTGCCACTTTAAACAATTGGTGCTGCTGTTTCTCTGTTTCTCCATAACTGGTACCTCTTCTAATCATGAAATAGTGTTGACAGTTTCTGACTGAAATACACATTTTAGGGGAAAACACAGGCAGTGAGTGAATCTATGTGTTATGGTTCAAGACAATTTATAAAAACATGAGGGTAGGAAAGAGGACTTTTGATGTCAGCACTTTAACTATGAGACCAGGTTAATTATGAGGTGACAGCTTGGGGTCGGGCTACTGCTTACTGGTGGGTTAACTACCTCCAGTTTGTATGCAAACCAATTCTTAGAAATGCGGCTCATTCCACAAAATACAATTCACCTGAATAAACAAATTAATAAGGTAAGTGTTGACTATTATATTTCTTTTTAGAAGTGGACATTTCTTTCTTATAAATATCTATTTTCAGTAAGCCTGGAGACAATTCTGAAAACAAGCTGATGGCTGATTTCTGTTCTGGTAATAGAAATGATATTTTCAAATTGTTATGTCTATGTGCCTCTGATTTTTCAAAGAGTTGAAATTGCAGGGACTGAGATTTTTCCCTCTGGTAAGAATAACCATGACTAATAGTATTTTGTGAGTTCATAGTACATATAAACCATTATCTGAATAACAACAAACAAATGGCAAGCTGTCACTTATGTCTTTTTCTAGTGTGCCATTTAGAACTATATTGAAATGACTATTATCTTGGGTGGGTTGTCTTAGAGATATTCAGAGAATAAATGCCAGGAAGAACACCATTGGTTATTAAAGTGAGGAAACAAAGTGTTAACTACGAATTTCTCTAGGATCTTTGCATTTTTGAAGTATATTCTTGGAAATTTATAGTGGCATTTTAATTGTATTTTAATAAATAAAAACTGCCTGAAGATCTGAGAGTAAACAGTCCCACTGCTCAGCCTTACAGACCAGATTATGGCAACACACACCTTTAATCCTAGTAGCCACAATGACACACGCTGCCTTTAATCCCAGCCCTAGAGAGGTATATAAAAAGGGGGGATTTAGCCCTCAGACGCACAGTCTCATTCTGATATTCCTGGAGGAAGGATTGCCATTTCAGACTGAGGTTGAGGTAAGAGCCAGTGGCTGGCTGTTTATCTTCAGGTTGAACCCCAATTTAACCCCGAGCTTTTGTAATCATGCTTCAGAAATAGTTAATGGCACATGCCTTCCCTGACTGGACAGTTGTGTTACCGTGCCATTTTCCTTGACCTATAGTTTAAAATTTGATCAAGGGGTGACTTAGGGCCATTCTGCTGAGGCTTGTCCATTATTTTTGAGAGTAAGTAAGAAAAGTAAAATCAAGATCCTTGACTCCAAAGGGCTTTTCTATAACCTCAGCATTCCCTTTTTTCAGACATAAGTTTTGTAATATCTTAATTTTATTTTCCTTTAAGCATGTTTATCAAACATTTGAAATGCTTTTATTCAATGACACATTCAGGAACAAAGACAGATTTATGTTAGATACCAGATAGTACTTTTATAAAGTGGCACCCTATTTTTATTATTTAATATGGACAAAATTGAACTCTCCTGAAATATGGTTACATTTTAAGACTTCTTAGACTTTTCATTTGCTTCGTCAATGTTGACAAAATTGAAGATTATTTTCCACTCATCATAGAATCTTATATATATATTATATATTATATGTTTATCTAACTAAAGATATATGCTCTACACTGTGGCATAGTGTTTAAATTATACACCTTGCATAGTTTTGCCTGTTTATGATAAAGTTAAATGATTTATGCTTTTAGTAGGAGTAGAAAGTACTTAAACACGAAATACATATATATATAGAATTTTTCCTTTTTTATTCAAATAGATTCTTTTATCATACAATATATTCTGATTATAATTTCCCCTCCCCACACTAATATGTTTTCATCCAGGTAACAGTTAAGGTGAAGGCATTTAACTGGCTTATAAATATATATATAATTATTTATTTTAAACTATATTTAATTTTAAATGTGAAAGCATTTAAAAACTTAAAAATTTGTTCTTCCTCAAGAACACCACTTTGAGATGGGGACTTCTAAACCTGAGGATTGCGAAGTCTTTGCTGAGTTCCATGGAATTCTAATGGATAAACGTTTCACCAAATATTGGGATGATGTTGAAACATTCCTGGCAAGACCAGATGATCTCGTCATTGCTACTTATCCTAAATCTGGTAAGTGTCCTTGCTATGAGAGAATGTTGCTTTGATGCATAGAAATTATAAAACTACATCATTATTAAATCATCAGTCTTAAATTGTTTACCTGACAAAAAATCATTTTTCATATTAAGGACAGTTGTAGTAATTTTGGTGTCAAAATATTAATAAATTTCACATTATCAACTTTATTTCACAATCTCAAGCTCCAAAAGCACAACCAATAATCTCATTAGGTCACTGATAAGTGTAAATTGTTGATCATGCAATTATCTTATTCAATACAGATAAGTCAATTTGAGATATATGTTGCATAATGAATATTTAAAACTACTGAGTTTTTATTATTGATATGTATATAGACTACAAACCCTTTCAAAGGTGAACAAAAACTCTATTTCAGGCAACCACTGATTATCATTGCATATACACACAAATTTTAATTTTACTATATATATTCACAAATTATAATTCTTTTTTCTGAGATTAACTCTACTAATATACATAGTTCTAGAGTCTTAAAATTATAAACTTTAAAATTCAAAGAAGCCCAATCATTTGTTCTCTGTCTTTGTATTAACATTTGATGCTTAAAAATGAATCACTTATCTACTTATGACCATATAATTTTTAAATTTCAATAGTTAAGAGAAATGAGAGTCATGAGTTTGAGAAGACCAGTACACACTGACCAGTTATTTATTATTCGTGACAGTAAAGATCCATATTAGTTGAAGTTATTTTGGGTAGTGTAAATTTAAATATTCAAGTATATATTGTTTGGGGGATGGAGAGAAGGCTCAGCAGTTAAGAGCATTGACTGCTCTTGCAGAAGACCCAGGTTCAAATCCCAGCACCCACATGGCAGCTCACAACTGTCTATAACTCCAGTTCCAGTGAATCCGATACCTTCACACCAATGCACACAAACTAAAGTTAAATAAATTATTTAAAGAATTGCAAACTGAGGGCTGGAGAAATGGCTCAGAGGTTAAGGGCACAGGCTGCCTGTGCTCTCCCAGATGTCCTGAGTTCAATTCCCAGTACCTACATGGTGGCCCACAACCATCTGTAATGAGATCTGGTGTCCTCTTTTGTCATGCAGGAGTACTTGCAGGCAGAATACTGTATACATAATAAATGAATCTTTTTAAAAAGAATGTATTGTTTGAATTTGAATGATATCAAATTTTATTAAAGTAATACTGTTATCAGCCTTACAGGGTCATTGGAGATTCAGGTGTGTTTAAATTTTACAGGTACTACATGGGTTAGTGAAATTGCATACATGATCTATAAAGAAGGTGATATAGAAAAATGCAAGGAAGATGCAATTTTTAATAGAGTACCTTACCTGGAATGCAGAGATGAAGAGTTAATAAATGGTAATTTTTAAATTAATTTTTGAAATGTATGCATAAATTTTAAGATATATGATATATATATGACATAGATATAATTATATTGTAATAAAAACATGAGAATTTTTAGCATCATAGACAATTAATATTCTGTCACCTCTATAGGTAGTAATCTTATAGAATGCCCTGTGTCTGGAATAGTGAACAATTCTCACTATTATATGTGTTCAGAAGAGGCTTATAATATGCCAGCATTTATTCTTTAGTTCCCTGACTTGGAAAATATTTTAAATACTAAGAAACTATTTAGCAAATTTCAAGGAGAGTCAAAACTGTATTCATGAACGTTTGCTTACCAACATATGAAAAATATTATTATTTTTTGAGGGTAGAGGGAGCTTTTTGAGACAGGGTTTTTTTGTAGCGTTGGAACCTGTATTTGAACTAGCTCTTGTAGACCAGACTGACCTCAAACTCACAGAAATCCACTTACCTCTGCCCCTCAAGTGCTGGGATTAAAGGTGTGTGCCACCATTGACCAACTAGTGAACAATTATTTACTGTAATTGATAAAACTATTTAATCTTGCTCTGCAATTTATTTAGTTAATAGTTTTCTTCATAGTGCAATTGTTATTATCTAGAATCTTAAGTAACCTCCTTTAAAAACACTGTTTAAAGTTACATGAACATTTCTCAAATTGCCTGTTTTTTTTTTTTTTTACCTCAGGAGTAAGACAATTAAATGGGAAGAAACCTCCTAGAATAATTAAAACCCACCTGCCACCCCAGCTTCTTCCAGTATCATTTTGGGAGAAGAATTGCAAGGTAACCAGAATTAGATTTTCTTAGCCTTTATGCGCTCGGATATCACCTAAGAGGCACCTTAAACATATTGTGTTACACTTATCATCTCACATACAGATTTTTTAACAAATATGAACTATTTTACTAAGCATAACCCAAGTCCAATTACACCTACTTTTATTTGCTTAAGATGATTCTGTAAAGCAGTTAGATTCTAAACCTTGGTTTGTTCCTGTGTAGAAGGGTCATAGTGTCATCTTCCTAATAGTGATAAATGCAATTATCCTTGAAACTGCAAGCCTAGTGCCTAACCCACTGTAAGCCCTGGATGAATGCCAGATAGCTACTTTTATATCCTTGTGGACTGAATGTCTCCTCTTCACAAAACAGTGTGTGACAGTGTGAGACATTCAAATGAGTCAGAATAGAATATCCAGAGAAGTGTCCCGCAATAATTATTTACCCAGTGAATGAAAGGGACCCTTATCTTCACCTCACTTCCTAATAATATGCTACACACTGGCTAAACTATAAAAGAAAGAGATTTATTTGGTTGACGGTTCTGATCCAGAGTCAAGAAGCTGAACTTGGTGATGATCTTCTTGTTGACAAAGTTTCAAGGTAACATACGAGTCAGTGGATGCACATGCATTGATGTCTCTAGTCACTAACTCTTTTCTTTAAAGCCACTAGCCCTGAAAATTTTGCTACTATGGTGATCTTTTCTAACCTTCGACACCTCTCAAATGCTCATCTCTAAATTCAAAAGTCAGGTTATATTAATTCTACAGGTACACAGACTTCATTGTGATCATTGAACTTGCATATGGATTTTGGAGGGTAAGAACCATATTCAAACCTACCAGTTCCTATAACATGTAGGGTCATATGACACAGATAATTATGAATTCCATAGAAATAGTCATTTGAGTAAAGAAATAAGCAAACAGACTCTACAGGTAGTACTTAGATCATATAAGAGAAGATTTCTAATTAAGATTCGGAGTTTAAAAGGCTGAAGAGGGCTGGGCAGTGCTGGTGCACACTTTCAATCCCAGCTATCAGGAGATAGAGGCAGTTCGATCTCTGTGAGTTTGAGACCAGCATGGCTAACTGAGTGAGTTCCAGGACAGCCAGGGCTACACAGACCAACCCTGTTCTGAAAAAACAAAAAACAAACAAAGAACGAAGGACTGAAGATGAACTAGTCTATTCAAACAAAGAGACACTTTCAGGAGCTCCCTGTAACCAGTTCAGCTTGTCTGGAAAGTGAAGTGTTCATGCTGGATAAAACATTGAAAGAAAATTACCTAGGACTTGTCATAGGAAAGTTGGACGACAAGTTAAGAAACGTGGATTTTCCTTCCATTATAATAATACTAGGGTGTTTTAAAGAGAAATTGGTCATGGAGTGAATTTCATGCATCCCGCCTACTGGTGTTTCTTGATACATTTGACTCTGCAAAAATCTCAGGCTACAAACTTCAAAGATTCCAATGTTGTCTTAATTTCACCTGAAGTAACACTATGAGCACATCCTCCTGTATGATTTCCTGCAGAAAAGCTCTTTCACAGTTGCACAATTTCCTGAGATGTTTCTTCACCATTTTCTGTAAGAGTATTGATCAAGCCGCTTTTCTCTTTGTTAGAAAAGTGGTAAGATTTTTACCACTCCATTGAATTTACAGTCAGATTTTATTACATCCTTTCTTATACTCTTTTCTTATATGAGGTCATCAAAGAAATAGAGATAATTGATTGGATTTGCCTTTTAACTATTTTCAAGTTTATTTGTTGATCCGTCAGAGGAGAAGTCGTGGAGAATGTTTTGGGAAAGTGTGTTTGGAGGGGTGGATAAGAAACTTAAGTGATGGAATAAAGAAAGTGATTTTTAAAAGACCAGGATGGTGGCTGAGAGAAGTGTCTAAGAACAATGAACTTGAAGTTGTGGAGTGCTTTGGAGGGAGGTGTATAGATTGTAGACCTGGAGGAGACTGCGTGCTTTGTCCTATTTATTTAGTGGCCAAAGTATCTGAGGACAATGATGAGGCCTATGCAGGATGAAGTTTTAAAGTGAGAATGCTGGAAACAGCCCCTAACACCACAGCTTCCTGATTTGCTAATCCCCTGATGTTGATATTCTGTGTATAACAAGAATCGAAAGCCAGTGAAGGCAGAGAAGGCATTTTCCTCTCATCACATTCCTCAGGAGCAGCAGTGGTCACTTTTATTACCAAACAGTGGAGGGGAGGATCTCAAGGAGGGCCCAGATGAAGAAAATACAGAACTTTGAGATACAGGTTAAAATACAAATATGTAAACATGATTACTTTCTTTTAATCACAAGTAATGAAGCTACAGGGCATATTGTCTTTTTTTTGTTTTGTTTTAGCATCCAAATTGTAATACAGTTTAAAGAGCAGAAAACTGTACTTTCATTTGAGAGATCTGTCAACTTGTTTATTTGCCTTGATTTACTTTCAATACTACTATATACTTGAATCAATTTGTCAATATTTTATTTATAAAATTAGGAAAACAATCTAGTTGACTCAATTTTTTGAATGAAGCTGTCATGCAAATAAAAAGCAAGAGGAAACCTTGAAGAATGTCAGAAATGGTGTTGTGACCTCAGGCTATTGAATACATTTCTTAACAGAATAGGACTAAAGGCTAGCCAGGATACAGAAAACACTGCCTTAACTTAAGATACTATGGTATGTTTTTTCCTATAGAGTGTTTTTATCTTTTTTCAACAAAGAATTTATATTATTTGAGTTGTTGCAGACATGAATGTCTAAAACTTGAGGACAACTTGGTTGATAATCAAGGCAGTGACTTCACACTTTATTTCGTCCCCTAGATGATCTATATTTGCCGGAATGCCAAGGATGTGGTCGTTTCTTATTATTACTTCTTCCTAATGATAACGAGTTATCCAAATCCTGAATCCTTTTCAGAATTTGTGGAGAAATTTATGCAAGGACAAGGTAAGAGCAACTCATCTTCTTTGGATTACTTTCTGGAAAAGTAGGACAAAACACACGCTGTTCCATGTGAAGGAAAAATAACTGAGTTAATATAAACAGAGGTAATGTAAGTATATAAAAAAACTATAATGTAATATATAAACAGAGATAGAATTTAAAATAGTATAAATAAATATATAAATGCGTTCAACAGATTAATATAAGTAAACAGAAATAGAACATAATATAAATAAAATAGAATATAAATATAAGATGATATAAATATATAGATGGGAATATAATATAAAAAACACAATATACAGATATATGTAAACAGAGGTAGAATATAAGGTTTCTAAGGTATATAATATTACACAGATTCTAAAGAAACTGATGCTTAGAGTGGTAGGAGGTTTCTCTGTCTGAGAGGAAGAAGGAAAATCAGAGTCTCTAGGAATTTCATTATTATGCCAAGAAGTAAATTCACTGACCCAATTTTGAGGGTTGGGGTGATGGTTTTCCCTCTATAATTCTGACAGTTAGCATGTTCTGTCTCTAACAATTTTTTTTTATTTTTCCAAATGTTTTAACACTTGTAATATGGTTGAATAAAAGGGGTAAGGGTAAAAAAGCCTGCTCATTCCTTTCCAAGTAAAATGCCAAGGCACTAAGTGAGGATTGATGTCGGTATTTACCAATATTCTGAATACCTGTAAAATGCTTGATTATTCCACCAGACATGTAGTCAGATCATTTTCAGTTGATTTCCCTGAACCATGAAGAGTTGCTTGAGTAGATATTATGGGAACTTTATCATTCCATTAAAGTTCTGACTAAAACAGCTGAGTATTTACATATGAAGATGAAGGAACAGAGGGGCTTACACTTCATTAAATAAGCCATAGGAATAATTGAAAAATGTTCGTAATCATTTGAGATAATATTGCTCATTGGAACATGTGGTTTGCAGAAAAAATGTAGTCTAAAACACTGTCAATAAAATATATGCCTCAAAAACATCAAGACTCTATATGAAATACAGAAAAAAATAATTGATACACCTAAAAGGGGGTAAATTATATTACTATTAACATCGTTGTGAAATTTCTCATAAGAAACTTTGATTTTTGGCAGCAAAGCGCAGACAATGGTTCAATGGATCAATGACAAGTTTATTGGTGACTCACACTTTCACAATTGAAATGACCACTCTTATAATAATTACTATTCTCTCTGTGTGTGTGTGTCTCTGTCTCTCTCCTCCCGTCTCCCCCTCTATCTGTGAATGTGAGTCTCACAGAAAGAGAGATGAATACACAGAGACACATAGACACACATACACAAGCATACAAACAGACACACATACAAACCAGTTTAACACATATTCTGATTGCTCTAAATTAAGTTGGTTTCTTTTTTTTTCTTAGCATCATAATACATACCATGATGCTAAAATTGAAAACATGTTTCTATACATGAAATTATTCAATAATTTCGTATCATTACTCAACAGAACTTTTCTTAATAATTTTAGCTTAACTATTAGCTCTTATTTCATGAGCATTTTATCTCTTATTAACAATTTGAATATGTCTATCAAGCTGCAAAATGATGGTGTAGTATCTGCATTTGTTTCTTCTAATTTCAGTTTTGTATGGTTCCTGGTATGATCATGTGAAATCTTGGTGGGAAAAGAGTAAGAATCCATCTATACTATTCATGATCTATGAAGACATGATAGAGGTAAGAAATAAAAGGCAAATGAACATTCTAGTAAATTTTAAGATGCTCTGACAATCTTGTGGATGCAATATTACCATTGGAAACATAATAGCAACCACTTGCAGAAGTATAAAAGGAAAATATGATACTCAAGTTTGACTAAGTTTAGTGAAAAAATACATTTTAAATCCAGGTGTCAAAATTTTCTAATGATAAAATTTTCAAAAAAAAACATTGAATTTATAAAATTAAAACAAAATAACAGCATACATGAATGTATAATCACCAAACTTGTTCTTTTACTGGACACTGTAGTCTGAGAATTTACCTTTATATATGAAATTCATTGTGCGTATATCATGTATGAGATTATAATAACTAGGCATATTTGCTTACAACTGTGATTGCAGCAATTATAGAACTGAGACAGGTAGCCATGAGTTCAGGCCATGTTTGAGCAGAATATCAAAATTTGCCTCAAGAAGAATAAAAATAATTAAATAAAAATGGTCAGAGATATATGTCAATGGATAAAGTCATTGCTCTACAAGTTTGAGTGCTGTAGTTCAGATCCCTGATATTTACATAAAATCAGGTCAGCATGGAAGCCTGACCCTAACCCTGTGGAAAAAGAGGATTCCAGAGTCACATTTGCAGGGTCAACTAACAGAATCAGTGATCTTTGGGTTGAGTGGCATACCCTGTCAGTAAAATAAAGTGAAGAGTGATAGAAGATGTTATATGATCACACATTTCTGGCTTTCACACACTCAAATGCAAGTGCATGTATGCTCATACACATGTAAACTTGGATACACAAAGCACACAAGCCTGCACTATCTCTGAAAGAATAAATAAAAATAAAAATATTAATATGAACTACAATTAATATTTACAAGTCATTCCATTTAGGCCTAACAAATTTGAAATGTCTCTTGCATCTATTTCTAGATGTGGAAGAATTGTTTAGAATAGTTTGTTTTCTTCATTATTAATTTAATTTTAAAGTGACCAGATACAAGAAAACATTCTCTTTCGTTTTTAGTTTAAGACCTATTCACCAATTTTGTCTATATGATTTTCAAATCACTTTGTTTCTCATAGGATATCAGAAGAGAAGTGATAAAATTGATAAAATTCCTGGGGAAAAAACCTTCAGAGGAGCTTGTGGACAAAATCATCCAACACACATCATTCCAGGAGATGAAGAACAATCCATCCACCAATTATACAACAATGCCAGAGGACATGATGAATACCAAAGTATCACCTTTCATGAGAAAGGGTGAGAAGGTCATGTGGCTTTCTGTTAAAAGGTCTAAATTGCCATGATTGAGGCAAAAATCTAGTCAAGATTATTCATCCTGAATATTCAACACATATTTTCTTTAAATTCTTTTATCTTGAATATTCTTATTCAATTATGGATTGTTCAGAGGCATTAAACACTATTATAATATATAGCCATATTTAATAATAATGAATTTTTGGTACTTGCTTATTCCCTTTCAGAAGTATATTATATTGAATATAATGGCCCACACCTTAGTCTCAGCATCAGCAAAGATATCATATAGTGTACCAGTGCCATTAGCTAGGTCAGTGTGTCTTAAGTGTATATCATATGCCTTATACATTTTATCTATATAGTTTATGATTTCTAACTAGAATTTACTATTATTTCGAGATAAAAACGTTCAGGAAAGTCAGTCATATTTTTCTTGTACAAATGACAGAAAATTTTGAAAACTAAATGACTATGGTAGGAATTCAAACATGATTCTTTTTACTAATAATATCAAAACACAATGAAAGGAAATTTTATTTCCATAGGATCATTACCTGATGAGATATAGTCAACTTGTATTTCTGAAATTAGGGATTTTTATATAGTATCTATGTAACAATGTCATGTAAATAATTGGACATAAAGGTATAAGTCTGGATTTGAGAAATTTATCAGCACAAAGATAATATTCAATAATGTGAATTATTACACTATTGATCTCATCATTGTTGGGAAGAGGCTACTCGTTTGTTCTGGCTGTCCAGAACAAAAATAATCACACAGAAACCTATTAATTAAATCACTGCTTGGCCCATTAGCTCCAGCTTTCTATTGGCTAACTCTTATATATTAATTTAACCTATTTCTATTAATCTGTGTATCACCACATGGCTGTGGCTTACGGGCTAAAATTCCAGTGTTCATCTCTGGTGAGGCTACATGGCTTCTCTCCACTCTGCCTTCTTTCTCCCAGCATTCAGTTTAATTTTCCCCACCTACCTCTATTCCCTGTGCAGGCCCAAGACAGTTTCTTTATTAACCAATGGTATTCACAGAATACAGAGGGGAATCCCACATCACATCATAGAAGGCTTGATACAAGAGAAAACATCAAAGAAAACAGCACATTTGAAGTAGTTCAATTAAGAAAAAAATAAGTCAATAGGAATTTCAAAGAAAATGTTTCAAAACAATAAAGGCAAATTTGTCATTGTAAAATAAAATGATAATAATTTTATTGAGAAAACTGAACATTAGGAGAAATTTTGTCTTAAATTATGAAAGATACAAGATAGACAAATTTCATGATGCTGGCTCAAAAAGTTGATACTCCTAATTTCCATTTGTTTTTCACAGGAATTGTAGGAGACTGGAAGAACCACTTCACAGTAGCATTGAAGGAGAGGTTTGATGAGCACTATGAGCAACAGATGAAGGAATGCACCCTGAAGTTTAGAGAAGTGCTCTGAGTCGTTTCCTAATCTTGTATCTGAAACTGGAACATTCTTCAATTTATCCTCAAGTTTCTGCTGGTTTGCTTTCCATAGAAGCAGAAATCTTCTGAAGGCTGATGATTTAATTTCTTTCTCTCTCTTTTAAACTTTCAGATCAATTTAATTTCTGCATATTTTGACAACAAAAGCACATTTTTCTTATATATAAAATAAGGATTCAGGGGAGGTGGAGGCAGCGAGGGAAGCAGAGAAAAATGTAGAGCTCAATAAAAATCAATAAAATATAGATAAAGAATCTCATCGAACAGTATTCAAAGATTTTTAACAGAAATAATTTGATGTCTCTATATTTAAACATTATATTATAAGTATTTTCTTGGTGACACATAGATCAAAAATATGAAAGTGATTTGAAGTTGGCAAGCAGATAACTTTGTGATTGTGTTTGGAATTCAAATATATACAAAATTATGTGAAGATATTAAAACAATTCCACGAATTATAAGGTCACTTGAAAGTATCATCTAAAGATGCATAAATGATGGAAAATTAGTTAAACTGAATAAAAGTATTTTCTTATGTTTTGAGCCTTTTAAGCCAATGCTATTTGAGTATTGAACCATAGATTGCCATCATTGTCTGTAGGATCATGTATGATTTATACACACTGGAGCTTGATGACTGCAGCCTTGACTAATTACTCTTTATCAGTAAAAAGAAATAGTAAAAAAGTCAGGAGTCAGATATTGGGGTAGGAGGTTGAAGGATCAGAAAAGCAGGTGAGCAGCCACCAGTCACCTCCTACCTCTTCTGTTCCTTTCTCGAAATGGATCGAGATCCTCTTTAAGCCCCGCCTTACTACTTCCTGTCTCCTATCTCTTTCCAGTCCTCTAAACCTCTATTGCTAATTTTGATTAGCCAGTGGCTAGCTCTGCCCTCTGACTCCAATCAAGCTTTTTTTGTGTCAGAATACAATCAAAATATCACACAGCATCTCTCCCTTTTTGTTTAAATAAAAAGTGAAGATTTTTAACTAACATAGTAAAACTATATACAATAAGTACAATAACTAAATACAAATATATATGTAAGAATTACATTAACAATGTTAAGTCCATTTTCATTTGACAAAAATCAGAGAAAATACTCCACCATCTATGCTGTAGTGTGGGTTCAAAATGCTGCACTTCATTTGCTTTCTGTAACATGCATCACCAACCCAAGGCTATCTTATTAGGTCTCTCAACCTTATATGCTTTACACCTCTTTTGTGAATTTCTTTTCTGAATGTGGTAACAAGGAAATCTACAACTATCTAGTCGTTAACTCTATCAGAGACCTGAGAAGGATATAATATACTGAGTAAACAGGAAGTGCAGAGCAAACAACTTCCAAAACTAAGAAGTGAAGTAAACATCTGGCTGACTAGAGTATCACCCAAGGAACCTCTGTAATGTTGTGGCATCTATCTTTTCTCTATAGACTTAAAATATCTGGCAGACTTTTCTGTGATGCAGAAATTTTTTTCTTGGCAAATTTTAGCAGTCATTTTCTTTTGCATCCTGTTTGTCCGATTTGGACAGCATACTCTCAGCAGTTGAGGTAAGGGCACTCTCTTGTCCAGTGTCTAACTTTTGCCACAAAGAAGTAAACTGCATAAGAAGTTTCTATGATGCCATCATCTTCTCTGAAGTAGATTGGTGCTGCCAGGAGCAGACAGGTCTCATCATCATAAAAGCCTTATGCTGATAAAACATCTTAAGTGTCATATTTTGTAGATCTCTATTGTGTTTGAAGACCACCTGTCTATATAAAATATACCTCAGTTTGACCTTTAAAACATACCTAACACAACTACAAGTTTGATTGTAATATAACTATTAACCTGCATTTCCTGTAACCTCCTGTAACCTGAAATAATAATTTCAAGGACTAGAAATTCATTACATTGCTAAATGAACTGTATGAGTACAATATCTTAAACAAGAATAGATATGCATGTACAGTAGGTTCTAACAAAATAACCTTAAATTTGTATATATATACAAAAATATCATAAACAAGAGTAGAAATATATAATAGTGAAACAAAATTATAACCTCAAATTTGTATCATTATACAAAAATTCATACCAGTATAAAATATTTAAGACTAGTAGTTGCTTTTTGAGTTTAAAAGTAGATTTAGTAATCTACTTTTTATCCTACCATTTTTATATCATGCTTTTTCTTTTCAGAACAAGATTCTTGAATCTAATTTTTCCTTTTTCAGATATTTTTTATGACATTACCAATAACAACTAACCAATCCCCCTAAACAGTGACAAATATCCATAACCCACTGAATGACCAAAAACCTCCCACTCCACCTATGGGGAATATAGGCATAGTGTTATTAAAATTACCTCCTGTTGTCTGGAAGTGATGGCATTTTTAGAGGACCCTGAAAAAAATGAAATAATTTTCAAGTCCTGGGAGAGCTAGCCGTATCATTCACTGTCCAGTCTCTGTGTAATGAGAAAGTACAGGGCTTATCTCAGGTCCCGACTAGAGTAATCTGAGATTGGACCATCTCAGCTAGCCATCTTGGTTTTGTACTGAGCAGTTTGTAGTCCAAAGCCAATTTTCAGGTGGTATTTGTCAACTTAGTGGCATTACCATAATCTGGGTAATCATTGTGGGGCCCCATCCTCCTTTTGGAGACATCAAAGGTCATTGTTAGGCATGGTCATAGTTCACTGCAGAAAACTTAAGCATTTTAAGTGTCATATACAGCATATCTCAAAGATATTAAAGGACCACAATTTTTTATATACATCCAGAGTACAAAAATAATTTTTAATTTTTAATTACCTAATAGAGACTCAAACCCTGCCTTACCACTTTCTATCTTCTATCTGTCTACAGTCTACAGTCTTCCAAACATCTATGGTTAATTTTGGTCAACTAGTGGCTAGCTCTGCCCTATCACTCCAAGCAAGCTTTATTTGTCAGAACATAATAAAAATATCACACAATAAAAGATTTCCCCATCAGGCACCACTTGGGTAATACAGTATAAAAATAAGCCACTTATAAATTATTAAGGCCAGAGAATAGTGGCTTACACTTTTTAGCTCATAATAATTTTCTGAGTGTTTCTTACATGTTTGGATCATACTCAACTGTCTCTACCAGTTCTCGCTTGGATCTTTCTCCCTTCCTTACTCAACCAAATTTGTAACATTTTATTTTCTTTTGAGACCCTTTACCACCAATTTGTGCTACTTCCTAGATAGTCTTTAATGTGTGTCCTTCTACTGGAACATGGCCTGCTTACTGGGACTACTCATTCTCGCAACAGCTAACAAATGTCCATGTCTCCAAGACTCAGATTGGATTCTCTCTATGCTAGAATTTTGTCTGGCTTGAACTTGTGCAAGGTTTATGTATGTTGTCATAATATTTATGAGTTCATATTTGCCACCCCCTTCTGTGTGAAGAATTCAATACTCCCTTGTAGTCAATAATCACCTCTGGCTTTAACAATTCTGCTCCTTATGATCCCCCAACCAGGAAGGGAGGGTGAGGGATATCTATTCCCTTTAGAACTGGTAATTCTGTAGTATCTTAGTCACCATTGCATGATGACATATTTGCAGAGACTCGGTGCACCTCACTAGGTAGTAATCATTTACAAAGATTCAAACTGTGATGGTGAAATAAGTGCCAGTGAGACTTCTTGATCAGGCGGGGAAGAACAGAATATTTTCAGTTTGTTGTTAACTCAAATAAAATTAAAGTCTAAAGGCAACTTTCTCTTATTCACTGACATAAGTCAAACACATAGAACAATCTGTGTGTAATAAGTTCTAAAATAATTGATGAATCAGTGAAGGATGAAGTGACTCTCTGCCTACCAAGCCATATGCATTCATTGATAATAATAGCCAATCAGAGAAGTTTCTAAATATATATCAAATAACCTGATATTTCTATCATTTATATTATCTCTTAAAATATCAAACTCATATTTTAACTGAATTATCCAATGATTTTTGTCCTAAGTCTCAAATGTTAAGACCAAAGTTGTATTGAAGGAAGGAAATTTCTGATGCATATATTGTTGAAAACTACTCATAGGTTAAAGAAATGCTAAATTTCAAACTGTCTCCATTAGTAATTTTTGTTAGCTTATTTATTTATTTTTTATTGAGACAGGGTTTCTCTGTGTAGTTCTTGTCAATCTGGACCTTGATCTATGGACCAGGCTGGCCTAGAACTCACTGAGATATGCCTGCTTTGGCCTCTAAAGTGCTGGGATTAAAGGCATGTCTATTATGTCAAACTTGGTGGTTGTTTTTAATGAAGACTTCAGAAAGAACTGTTAGTCATTTCTGGATAGATACCTTCTCTTTAGGTCCAATATTGCCAGATCCTGAGAAATACTGATAAAATCCATTCAGATCACATCCTTCCCTAAACCCACATATTCTATGCCATGTATAATAGAGGTCATGTGTTTTATTCACTTTTGTCTGTACACCATCTGTATGATGATTTTTTTGTGTGTTCCAAATGTGTTTTCCTTTACATATCATAGACACAGATTTCACAAATTCATAAGTTTTGTCCTTAGGAAATATTTATTATATATTTATTTCTATAAAACATCTTAAATGATTTGCAACAAACAAAATGGCAATAGATTACAAACAGTTGTAACTAGAGTTAATGAAAGTAATGCCTCTGAAAACCCCCTAAGGCACTGCATTGGCTTTTTTTCAGTATACTCACTTAAGACAACTTTTCTCCTTGTTGGTTCCTGGACTAGGAGGATAATGTTTCTGGATTATTTCCCCAGAAATAGTACCTTTATTTTATCTTAGTACCTTTGTTTTCCGATTGGTAGGAGAGGAGAAAGAAAGAAGAGTGTGAAATCAAGTTAATTATTGTTGGATTCCCTGGTTCATTTTCAGTAGACAAAAGTTAGTGGTCTGTACTTCAGTGAAATGAACAGGATATAATTTGTTTCTTAATTCTTTTGTTTTCTTTTATAATGATACATTTGTTTCAACTTTGTCCTGTGACTGTAAGCAGCAATCCCATGAAGCCATTTTCCTAGAAAACAAATCTTCAGCATCCTGTAGGAAGGAAACATGGGAACATGCTAAAAGCCTACAGATCACGTTCTGTCTACAAGGCAGGAGGAGGCAATCTAGGAAACTTTTTTCTTTGTTTATTGTACTGATCATTAAAAATGTTCAGCTGCCTTTGAGTGCTTGGTGTGCTATGGCTGTTTACTGTAGAAACATGCCATTGGGTCTGTGGTGAGCTTCATCCCTGAAGCATACAGATACCAGGCCTCTTTAGCCTTATTCCCCAGGGAAAGGTGAGTGCACTAGCCTCCCTTTGGCAGCCCCACCACACAGGACAATCAGAAGCTACAGGGAGTCAAGTCAAAGCAGGAACTCAGTTTATTACTGTGAGCATCAGCTTATACAGATTAAGTGACATTGTGTGATGTGGGGGTACCTCTGTGAGACCCTCATCCCTTATTCTCAAAGAAACGAGAAGGAATTTCCTAGCAAGGTGTTTTAAAATCAAAAACCCCAGACTAGCTTCATGGTCCCAGAAAAGATAGTGTCCCCCTCCCAACTCAGAAAATTCCAAAGCACAAGGCCACCTGGTGGATATTGATAAAGATGTCCTGACTCAGGGACATGGTGACTTTGAACTGAAAACAAAGAACAAGCTGACATAACAGGACCGGAGAGAGCAAAGATCTTGCACCCGGGCCAAACCCCCTGATGTCCCTGAGGGGTTTGTAGTTTTTGCCTTTAAGAAGCTAACTCCACAGAGGGATTTGAGCTCCTCCCTGCCTCAATCTGTAGAGTGTGGAGATGAGTCCCTAGCTAGCCCATATTACACTAACAATAATCCTTGCTTATTGCAGCCTGGACTTCTCTGGTTTCTGGTGATCTCTCTGGGGGTCATAATCTGGGCACAACACCTCCAGCCAGTAAGAGACAGCCTGGGCCTTCCTCTGCCTGGAGTTGCATCTATCTAGATTTTACTGTCTCATCCCTGCCTCGGTAGCTTTAAGACTATCCTTGAAACTCAACCAGGCTTTTTTCTGTCCTAAGGACTTGAGGTACAGGCCCTGAGATAATTTTGGCCCAACAGACTGAAATAAAAAATCCCCAGTCAAGATCTTTCTTCTGTACCAAACAATATGTATGCCCGAGAAGTTCACATAGAAGAATAATAAAAATTAGCTATATCCTTATATCTTACAAAATGGGAGGCTTTAACTTCAACTTATTTTGTCTCATCAGCAATCCGATGTGAAAACTAGGAATAAAAGCAGTAAGCACATATCAGGATGTCTTCTGACAATATGAGAAATTAAGACTTTTAGTCTTCTTGTATTTGGAACCAGACATTATCACAGTCACAGTGTGAAATGGTGGCAGATATTTTGACATGTCTCGGGATGGCACAGCATCATTTAGGAGTGGAATTTGCTCCATGTATTCTTGGCCACATTTTCTCTCGCCTTTCTGCCTCACAGGGAACATGCCTTTGCAGTTGCAGAATTCAGTCACTGTTCCTTGGATTGACTACTAGGGGCTTGGAACCTTGAAACATCTTCTGTTGTTTGCTTTTCCTTCCAAACCAGGAGCTCCTAGAGTGAAAACAAAGGGCTTTCACAGTGGATTACAACTACTTCAGAGAAGTAAGTTCAGAATAGTTATATTCTTTTATCATATTTTATTCTACCTACAACTTTAACCTGCACCCGTAAAGCAGTCTTGAGTCTTTTAAACTTAAAACAGCAACTGGCTTTGTATATCAAAGCAAATAACTCTAAGCAAGTCATTAGTTTTCAGTCTTCACCATTCAAAACAACATAGAACAAGGCTTCTATTAAATAACATCCCTACAAACACAGGTTCATCCTCCAGTTCTTCATAAGTGCCTGGTAAGTAATTTATAAGTTCCATCATTTTAATAACCCTACATTCTAGAACTGAGAAACAAGAAACTAAAACCTGAAACATTCTTGTATTTGTGTTTTTAACCACAAGATAGGAAAGCACTTGGAACCTTTTAATTCTAAATCTTCCCAATAAAAACAGAACATTATTATTTAAAGTTCTATTGAATTAGTCTTCTCTACTAAATTTTATATTTGTAAAGATGAAAGTAATATTAAAGGTATAAATTACAGTCATAGTAAACATTACTTTTTATCTTTTCAGTATTTCTGTTCATTACAGGGAAATATTCAGAGGCTGAGTCCTATGGATCTGTAATTGGAAGCCATGAAAACAAGAGAGAGGCAAAGATAATCAAAAATAGCTTGTTTCTATACAATTCTCCAGGATCTCCACAATGAAGAACTGTGCCAATATCAAGTGTATTTGCCACTAATAGCTAATTCCTGTTCCCTTCTAGAATAATTTGGCTCTTTAATATGTTTACATATAGTTTATTTTGTCAGATAGTAAAAAGTCACTGCGGTAATTGCTCTTAAATTTCTGGTGATTTGTTATTTCCTAAAGGATATTTGTATTTTATTTTAAGTGCCACTCCTGCTGCATCAATGTAAGGGTTCTTCATTTAGAATGTTCTTTTGACCACTTTCCTTCTTCTTGGCTTTAGTTCAATAACAAATCACTATGGTAACAAGTTTGCACAGAACAAAAAACTTTCTGGTTGATGAGGAGCCCTGTGAAGTAGCCATGGGAATGTTTATTGCTTGAATAAAGGCAAGAGTAACAAGCATTTTTTAACCACTGAACTTTTTCCCTTGTCCCATTCTCCTGGGTTGTTAGCAAATTTATCTTTGTTTTTGAAACCAAAAGTAACTTAGTCTTTTTCTCTAAAAACTGACACAGTTAATTCTAAAAGAACCTTTGCAATTAAATACAAGTGTTGTTTAGAAGTTGTTTTCAAAAGTCTTTAACAAAATGACAAGGTCTTGTGCCCCATCAAAATCTACATATTTCAGACTGTTGCAAACACAAGTGTTTACACAGGGCAATTCTCTATTTCGCTGAGAAACTGAAGGCAAATTTTATTATTTACAGTGCATGCATTTCATTTTATTGAATTCTGGGCAAAGAATTAAAGTCAGAATGATTAAACTTGACATAAATATCAAGGACAGGAGCCCGGGCAGTCCAGCATTTCCAGATTTTTCAATCTGAGTAGTTCTAAAGTAAGTAATTATAAAACAATTATTAGCACATCAACTTTTATGAATACATATCATGGAAATGTCAATTTTATTTGCTTATAATTCATTTAATTATTAAACATCACTGTGGTGACTATATACTTTTATTTACCTAGCAAAACTAAAACTGTGTTTTCCTGATATAACTAAAAAGAAAAAAAGACGTAGACACATTATATCATTATTTTAAGTTTTCCATTGTGTGATGATAAATACTTGTTTCTTGCAAAGGATTAGTTAACTACCAATATATGAATTTCTAGGAGTCTAATGTATTCATTTTCATGAATTTGACATTTACTTTAATGTACAAAGTACAAAATATCTTCAGCTTCACTACTGCTTAACTCACCAGTAGGATGAAAAGTCCTAGTTAATAATTCATCAGTAATGACTGCTACCAATGCACAAAACACATACGATCTCAGGTCTTATAATTACACCTCTAGGGAAGTTATATTCAAGGGACAATCGAGAAAGGTAAACAGAGGAGTGGCCTTAGGGAAACCAACATTTCCAGTATTTACTGAAATTACAATGACTCAATTTCTTTCTCCTATTAAGTTGTGTACTATCCAGGGCATCATTCTTTTAACAAGATTTTGGCTCTGATTCTTCATCTGAGACAATTCATTTAAAGCCCTCAGGATTTAAAGGTAAGCCAAATTTGGCAATATTTCTTAAAAGAATATGATGACTGTGATTTTTTAAGGAGTAGTTATTACAAATATGGAATCTGAAATTCATACATAAAATTTCAAAGATCTAAGGATTATAAATCATACTTTTGGGATCTGAACATCTGGTTGTGTGATCTGATTGACAGATACTGGTCAAAGCACAGATATCCCACAAGATTCAAAGAACATTATCTGAATAGTATCTTAAAATATTTAAATATTCACTCAGAAGTGACTCTAGTACAATCTTACCTTTTATATAATTGAGTAGACTATATGGATATCAGAAGAACACAAATATTATTTAAAGAAATTACTAGTAGGATTATATTTTCTAAATTATTTCATAT
>JAQHUG010000752.1:86233-110571 GCA_028555095.1 Dicrostonyx torquatus | reverse complement strand
AGACTTTTATAATGGGTTAGTTTATGAGGTGAGGGCTAGCCGGGAAAAGGCTAGAGATAATGGGCAAGGCAGTATTTAAATGAATCCAGTTTGTCATGTGGTTATTTCGGGTGCAGGTGACCAGCGGCGGCTGGGGAACATACAACCCGCACACCTCTCCCCTAACTACAACAATTATCATGGAATGTGTGAGTGCCAGCATGTAGGTATGCACACCATCTAAGAACCTAAAGTCCATATAGCCAGAAGAGGTGTCAGATTCTCTAGAATTTGAGATATACAGGGTATGGAATCTGGGAACTAAACACAGGTCTTCTGAGAGAGCAATGATTGCCCTTAGTGTGTATTCATCAACTCAAATGTACTTTTTCAGTATTGAGGTTAAAGTCTTTTATGTAGAGCATCTAGTTTAAGTACAGATTTGGGCCTGTGTTCCTTAGCTGCCAACACAGGTTTACAGGACTGACTGCTTTTGCTAACTGGATTTCATCCTCCTCACTGTGCTACAGAATTCCACGTGGTTTTCAAAGGTGTTTCAATATAAGTAAATAATGAAGTGTCTAATGTATCAGAAACATACTTCTGGCACTAAACACATACTTACTTAAATATTTACTAAATAAATTTTTTTTAGTTTGTTGTGAGTATTGACGTAGAAGAGTAAAAAATACATTATTAGACATGTTTGTATTATAAAGTGAACATTATGTCAAATAAGGCTAAGAACTAGCCAGTCATGAAATAGGATTTCTAATATCTCATTCGGATATCTCTGTGGCATTCATTTCCATGTTCTATTGTTCAGCTTAAGACAACAATCAAAGTTTTAAGAGGTCATTTAAAGAAGAGAGAATAGGAGATTGTATGTGAAAATCTCTGCTCTTCAATTCTATCATTCACTATACAGGTATGTACTTCTTGTACTGTGAATATAAGCCTACTGCAGACAACACCAGTGTTCTTCTTGGTTACTCAACAGTCTGGAGACAATGACTATGTACCGCAGGCATCTATAAAGAAAGGCAGGAGAAAATTGCCATGGTCTTTTATTTACTGGACACAGTACTTCAGTAGTACCCTTGTTAGAATAAGGTCCTGAGGTGTTTATGAGTTACTACAGTGTAGGCTACCATACCACGTGGTATTAAAAAATGCCAGTTCAAGATGGGAGATTACACTCAGAGATCACTTAAATTCTCTACTTCATACATGAGGTAACAGTTTTGAATGGTTAACTGTTGAAGGAGGCTGTTTATTGTTCCCGGCTGCTCGGCCCCAAAATAATCACACAGAAACTATATTATTTAAATCCTTGCTTGGTCCATTAGCTCTTATTGGCTAACTGTTACATCTTAATTTAACTCATATCCATTAATCTGTGCATCACCATAAGATCGTGACCTACCAGCAAAGTTTTCGGACGTCTGTTTCTGGCTACAGGTCCATGGCTTCTTCCTGACTCTGCCTCCTTTCTCCTGGCATTCAGCTTAGTATTCCCCACCTAGCTCTGCTCCCCTAAAGATCTACTATAGGCCCAAGGCAGTTTTTTTTTTATTAACCAGTGATATTCACAGCATACAGAGGGGAATCCCACATTAGTTACTCTTGGGTCAGGGCCATTTCCATTGAAGTTTGAATACTAAATATTTTAGGCTGTGTAGGTATGTCATTCCTCCTATGATTAGTCAATTCTACTGTAATATAATAATCTTACACATTATATAATATGGCTGTATTCTAATAAAATGTGTTTATACTCTGAATTTTGAATAAAACAGAACAAAACAAGCAAGTAAAACTACTCATTGCCCAATAAAATAGAAAACACATTGCCATTTTACATTTTCCAGTCTTCCTGCCCACATACTGCCTCTATGTCTTCTTGATTGATTTTGTTAACACTAAGAAAATTATTATAATCCTTGCATCCCAGTATCAGAAACAGATTTCTTTCTACCAATGTTGGACATGGAGTCTCTGTGTTCAGGTACCATGTTTATGTGAAAATATTTACTTATGAATCTCACTAGGGGGCGAACTTTCATCATACCATGGCTGGTTGACTGGCAGATTTATCTTCTTTGTTTAGGTTGTGATTCACACTTGTCTAGAATATGCTGAAGGTGTTGGTCTTTGGCTGAAAAGAGGCAGATAGGAATATTTGTTGTCTTTCTTGACACCTTCAAGATCTACATGTCTCATGACTCAAATTTCAGTTTTTCTAAATTCCATTCCAGCAAGATATATCATGAGACATTACTATGTCAATCTCAAAATATTGAAGGGAATCTCTCTTTCTCTCTCTCCCTCCCTCCTTCCATCCATCCCTCCTCTTCCTCCTTCTTGTCTCTCCTCTTCCTCCCTTTTCTGTCATTGTTGTCTGTGGAGGCCTAAAAATGTGAGCCTTTTCTACCTTGTCTGAAGGTTTGAGAGTTTGAGCTTGCTCAAAGTTGTTGACAACTATGGTTACACACCCAAATAACCTAGGCTGTGGTTATTTGGTGTTGTGAACATTAGGATGACACATATAGGTATAACCACTCCACCTTGACCAAAAATCAGAGAACTTCATACTTTTGCTCTTTCTTTTGAGTTAGGATGTTTGACTTAAAGAGTGGCTGCCTTCAGGATACTTGATCTAGGGTGGGTTCACTGCCTAAACAGCAGAATCCTTTTCTCAAAATTAATGACTTGATGCCTCAAGTTTGAAGCAAGTAAGTGTTCTGGTTGTCCTTTGTATCATGTCAAAACAATCTTTGGCCTTCTCCACCATTCCCATTGTATTGGGGTATAAAAGTGTATGGAAAATTAAATGTGGGAGATTTCAGTATTCACTGGAACTCCTTCCCACTTACTATTCTGTTTCTGTTTCATTATTTGCACTCATGTCTTTTTCTCTTTACTTATTTTTTGAATCCCCATGCCTTTACCCTGGTAAGTGATATTTTTTCAAAAGTGGTCCCCAACAGGTGTCTGCTTCATGTATTATGTATGTATGTATGTATGTATATGTATATATATATGCATGTATGTATATACACATGTATACATATGTGTGTATGTCTATATAAAGAGAGAGAGGAGATAAAGATAAGTGATAAGATATGACTTATCTGACCAAACTATCCCTAGTACTAATCTATGGATATAAGCATAAATATGTAGAAGGCAATTTGATGGCACATTATGTTCACTTAGCAAAATGACATCAATAACTTATCCTTTAGTGCTCATGCTGACCTGTACCAGATATAAAACCTCTTGTTGAGTGGGACTCAAGTCCAAATAGAGGGTGTTCCAATACTGTTCATTTAGTCATTCTACTTCTGTACCACTGGGTAAGTTTCTCCTGGTCTATCTTTACAGTGCACCCTGTGTCCACAAATGATTCAAATATTTGACATTTTTCTTATCAGTAGGCAGTAAGAAAGCTAGCCAGGAATGAAACATCTATTCCCCCAGCTCTGGCTTGATTTCTCTATGTCCTTCATGTGATCGCTTCAGGATTAGAGTCTCTCCATTTAGTCATGGTGAGCAACCAACAGGAGTGGCAAAGTGATTGGGTAGCATCAGGTGTCTCCCCAACCAGTAACTTGTAGGGAGGTATCCCACCTTGACACTGAGGTTTTTGTTAATACTCTATGGCTTGCAACAGGAGCCTTGTTCACGTATTCAGGCAGTTGAAGGAACATTTTCTACAGGATACTTCTCATTTCTTAAAGTTTCCTCGAAGTGGCTTACAAAGGAATGGAGGCAGTAAACAAGGCTTACACTGAAGGGCATTAACTGAATGGCATAATACAGGAGATGAGTCATTTATAGTGCTTCCAAACAGCATTAAGTCATATTTTGTGACCATGGGTTCAATATATCTATAAACTTCTTGGTCAATGATCCAGGCAGCCTCTCTCCACCTCAGACAAAGAATTTACAAAATGTGAAAAACACTTTATTCATACATGCAGGCTCCCCCACAATGGGACACAGAAGACTTGGAAGGAACAAGAAATTGGAACGTTATTATAGACCACATTATGTCTTTAATGTTTTCCCATCGATTTCTCATAGATGCCTCTCTCTTCAGCTCAGGGAGAAGAATATGGCTAAGTATTTATATTTAGCCCTTCTACTTAATAAAACAAAATATTCTATTCAAAATTTAAAGAATAATAAAATAAAATTTCAATGATTTCACTAGTAATTGTAAAGTCTGAACCCATATCAGCTTTGACAGGAATGCAATTATGGAATTTGTCCCATGATTACTAGAGACTTCAGTTCATGATTTTTGTGGTGGTTGAATCTGTACCTGGGCATTTCCTTCTGTGTGTTTATCAGAAGGAAGGTTTGGATCAAATATTCTTCTTAGTAGTGTAAACCTTCAATTGCTGTCGGTAGAATAGCAAATAAGGGAAAATAATACTTGTTGTCATTCTGGGGGAGTCACAATAGGGCCCAAACATTACTCATTGTGTCTTATCTATTAATATAAGGAAGGAGATTTAATATAAGCTGCTTAAAGTGATTGAGTTCCAAGGGAATACACACAAAAAAACTATGTGTAACCTGTTCTAGTGGGAACAACAAAATGCCCAGGCTGTGGAATTGAGACTTAGTCCTTCAAACCAAAGGAGGTAAATCTCTTCCTTCTTCCACAGGACAAGGGTTGTTTACTTATTCTCAATTACCTACACTTATTTTTATCCTTAAACAACTATTTCTCAGAAAAACTACCCAAGACGTTCTCCAATGTGGAGCAGATGTAGATTAAATGCTGTTATTTTGCATCAAATTCTAATGTTTTAGAGTGCTGTATTTGAAGTAGAGAATTCTAAATGATATTTTAGTCCTCCATGTTGGCAACATAGAATATTAACTAGATATCAAAATGAATTACTGATTTGTTTACTATGATTTTCATTATCATAGATTTATATATAAGCTACTAAAATAAAATAAAAATGGGAGATCAAAAATGTGCCACATAAGAATGGTATTTTTGCAACATATGAAAAAATAAAATTCTGTGGTCAAAAACAAATCAAAATACATAACTAAGAATAATTTATTATAGAAAAGGCTGAGTTTACATTATGATATTCATTTAAAACTGAAAATGACTGCCCTTTTTTGTACAAAAGATCTTTCTTTGACATCAATCTCTGCCTTTCTTTAAGACACAGAGCAAAAGTATTATAATTTCAATTATAGACTTACTTCTAAGACAGTGAAGTTTATATTATATTTCTATTTTTAAATAACAAGAGCAAGCTTACTGAGTTTTAATTTCTTCAAATAAAATTCATGAATAATTTTTCAGGTCTTATTTGACTTTGTTATCTAAACACGGTTAAGGACTAATGATAAAGGAATTTGCATTATATGCTGTAGACTGAATTTCCAAACTTTCTTAATCCATGTTTAGTTTTCCATTTGATTTCTTTAATTTTTAATTGGTTCTATTTTTCTCTGCTCCCCTTCTTTCCTTTCCCTTCTCTCTCCCCTCTCCCATAATCCCCATGCTACCAATTTACTCAGGAGTTCTTGTCTTCTTCTATTTACCATAGGTTAGATCCACATGTGTCCCTCTTAGTGTCCCATTGCTGTCTAGGTTCTCTGGGATTGTGAACTGTAGGCTGGTTTTCTTTGTTTTATGTCTAAAACCCACCTATGAGTGAATACATATTATATTTGTCTTTCTGGGTCTGTGTTACATCACTCAATATTATGGTTTCTAGCACCATCCATTTGTCTGCAAATTTCAAGATGTCATTATTTTTTTCTGGTGTGTAAATGCACCACATTTTCCTTAACCATCCTTTGGTCAAGGGGTATTTAAGCTGTTTCCAGATTCTGGCTATGATAAATAATTCTGCTATGAACATATTTGAGCACATGTCCTTGTGTTATGATTGAGTATCCTTTGGATATATATTTATACCCAAAAGTGATATTGCTGTGTCTTGAGGCAGGTTTTTCCTAATTTTCTGAAAAATCGCCATACTGATATACAAAGTGGCTGTACCAGCTTGCACTTTCACCAGCAATAGAGGAGTATTCCCTTTAACCCACATTCTCTCAAGTATAAGTTGTCATTAGTGTTTTTGATCTTGGCTGTTCTTACAAATGTAAGATGGAATCTCAGAGTTGTTTTGATTTTCATTTCTCTGATGGCTAAGGATGCTGAACATTTCCTTAAGTGTCTTTCAGCCATTTTAGATTCATCTGTTTAGAGTTCTCTTCTATTCAGGTCTGTACCCCCTTAATATTGGATTATTTGTTCTTTTGATGACCAATTTCTTGAGTTCTTTGTATATTTTGGAGATAAGCCCTCTGTTTGATGTGGGGTTGGTGACGATCTTTTACTATTCTGTAGGTTGTCATTTTGTCTTGTTGACCATGTCCTTTGCTTTACAGAAGCATCTCAGTTTCAGGAGTGCCATTTATTAATTGTTTCTCCCAGTGTCTGTGTTACTGGGGTTATATTAAAAAGTGGTCTCTTCTGGCAATGTGTTCAAGTGTACTTCCTATTTTCTCGTCTATGATGTTCAGTGTGGTTGACTTTGTGTTGAGGGTTTTGATCCATTTGGACTTGAGTTTTGTGCAAGGTGATATATATGGATATGTTTTCATTCTTGTACATGTTGATATCCATTTGTGCAGCAACATTTGTTGAATATGTTTTTTTTTCCATTTTATATTTTTTGCTTTTTTGTCAAAAATCAGGTGTCTGTAGGTGTTTGTATTTATAGCTAGGTCTTGATTTGGTTCCTTTGGTTCTCCTGTCTGTTTTTATGCCAATACCAGGCTGTTTACATTACTGTATCTCTGTAGTAAAGTTTGAAGTCAGAGATTGTGATGTCTCTAGAAGTTCCTTCTTGGCTATCCTGCTTTTTTTTTTCCATATGAAGTTAAGTATTGTTCTTTCAAGGTCTGTTAGGAATTTTGTTGGGCACTGCATTGAATGTGTATATGGCTTTTGGTAGGATTGCTTTTGCTTTTAAAAAGTCATTACTAGTATTTTAATGGTACAGGCCATATATTATGAATATCTTAAGTGGTATGCCTCCATCAGAAGTTTATAAAATGTGAAAATTAGTTCTATAATATAAATAACTGGACTCTACTTCTCTAATAAAAAACATTAAATCACAACATCTGTCTTCCCAAAATTTTTAACAAAATTCTATAAATCTTATACATCATTTACTCAGTATAAAAGGTATTTAATTGTGTTTTTGAATGCATGAATATATTAATTTAGCTAAAAATGTCAAATTAAGTTTTGTTTATATTTTTAATACAGTAACAGTTGTGATGAAACAGTTTCAACACTGTATAGAGAAATGCTATCTTCCCGGGGCTGTAGACAAACCATGAATCTCATTCAAATATTAGTGATGTTGTGTTAATGCAGTTTTTTCCAAATGTAAAACAAAACTATGAACACTATTAACTGCACATTCTGGATTTTCCCCATCTTACACAATACTTCCACCCTATATATGTTCATAACCTTCAGGCCATGGTCACTTATATCACAAGAGGGAAAGACTGATCTATTATCAAAATGTTATATGGAAAAATATCAGAAGAGACTGGCTTCATCTTCTGTAACTCTTTGTCTCCTTTCTGTATTTGTAAATCTATAAGAAGGGTAAGTAGGGAAGCTTTTGACATTCTAAAAAGAGAATTGCAAGACGTAAATATTATAAATGTGAAATGAAGACTCACAGATCAGAAAGTGACCAAATGCCTTCAAACTATAAAAGCAAACTAGAAAAATATTACAAGTTGATAGAATCTAGTTGATATTGACTCTAGTACAATTTAGCAAAACAGCAGTTATAACTCCTGGGTTAGTGTCTATTTGCCATTCTCTGTTACATGTTTTCTGAGATTCTTAAAACATGTCATCACAACAGCAGGCCCGTGTATGTGTGTGTTTGAATGGACTTCAGCCCCTTAAGATTTTTACTGCCTGAAACGTCACAGACTGATATGTGTAGGTCCCTAACTGACCTTTTTTTCCATTCTGGAGAGGGCAGGACTTCCTGCCCTTCCCATAATACCACCAACTCCAAGGGTTCTTCTCAGCAACAACGTCTGTGGCTGAAGGTTAAGACTGAGCAAGGAGATCACACTGTGAAGTAAAATTTATTTTTATATTGCTTTTTTGACACTTTTTGTCAATGTTTAGTGCGTTGGGGTCCTTGGGTAAGGGTCTTGTGAAAGTCAACACAGGGGATGCGGAGTATGAACAACTGCATAACAAGCTTTATTTTGTATGGCTCTTATACAGACTAAAAAGCATTACCTTGACTCTGAAAAACCCCCTTTACTCACGTACATGATTATGAGAAGCTCCTGCCTCACCTTGTACAAAACAATACCTCAATTAATAACAGTAATAAAAATAAAAAGAAGTACATAGAAACAAGGCTAAAAGTATACAAAAGCAAAGCACTCCTTTATATCTGGTAGAGCGTGAAGATGAGCTGAAAGGCCACTTCCTTCTCCAGGGTACAGATTCTGGCAGATGGTTTGAGAAATGGGCAGAGAAACTTTGCTTTCTTCTATGCTTAGGTTGCCCAGCAACTGTTTCCCAACTTTGTCTCATCCATCCTAGGAGGAGCCTGTACTCTAAGCCAGTTCTGTGTTTCCACAATTTCCTCCTCTAATTTTTATTTGAAGTTAAAAGGAGTTTCAGCCATAAAGTATGTAATTTTTTTGTGTTTGGTCGAATACAAAAAAAATAATAATAAAGCATAAGAATGATTACAATAAGCATACCACTGGAGGTATGAAGAATACACGCACAAGTTGAACAGACCAAAGTCTAATCCTGGTGGCCACTCCTTCTCTGTGAGCCTCAGGTTACAGCTGTTTCCTTATTCCATACACAAAATGAAAGCATGTCTTAAGACTGGGTAAGAAAGAGTGATAATGGATGTTAAATATAATAAATGCAAGACCCTGAATGCATTTTAATAATTTATGTATTTATTATCCACGTTTTCAGAGAATAATTAAAGAGATTTAAAATCATCCTTAAATTTTAAGGTGGGGAATTGCAGGGTCTCATAAAAATGTAGATTCCAAGTTCACATGGGGACCTGGGTGTCCTGCATTTCTAACAAGATTTCAGAAGAGGTCAATGGCACAGGGTCCAGAATTTAGGTCAGATATGTTAGCTTACATTATACATATATATAAACAGTATTAAAAACTAAATTAAAAATTTAGAATTGGTTAATAAAACTAGATACCCGCAATTCCAAGAGGCTCAATATAGCTGAATATATTTGCAGTTTTGGGCATACTCATATGTACACACAGAAATAACCACATTTGGGAGCATTCTGAATCATTTTAAGAATGGTGACAAAGAAACAACTCTTAGAAGAGGACAAAACATATGAAGTCATATATGTCAAAATGTATGACAATAAAAGTCACAATGAAACTAGAGTAACCCTAAAGAAAAATGAGCTACAACTAAAATGCTGATATCTTACTATAAATGAAGAATTTTTAACATATTTCTGTAAAAAAAATGACTTAATTTACAGAAGTATAGTGCCCCTTCTCTTCAATGTTTCTGCTGACGACCTTTGTTCTGGTGTCAGTGAGCTGATGCCACCCTTGCCAGTCTGTAGTATCACTCCCACGAGATAACCTTTGTGTTTATGTGTACAGTGTGATAAAGTCAAAGTCCACTTGTACTATATTTTAGTGTCTGACGCAGAGCATTCGTTACACAGATTCTAACTTTTATTCATTCTCCACGGTTTTACTGCTAATAGGCAGTCTGCTCTGCATCTCTACAAAAATGGGTATGCCAGAAGAAGTTCAGAGAAAAGATCTGAAGGTGATCAATGGCTATCCTATGGTCTATGTTTTTGCACTCAATTGGGAAAGGATGGAAGACTTCCAGAGCAAACCTGATGACATTGTGATAACCGCATACCCTAAATCGGGTGAGTTCTGTGTCCTAAAGAATGCAGGTCTAACCTTGACTTTTGTTTATAAGATTGTTTCAGATTTTATTTTATTTTATTAACTTTTTTTCATTTATTTTACACGCCGACCACAGTTTCCCATCCCTCCTCTGCTCCCATCTCCTTCCCTGGAGACTCCCACCTATCCCCCTCCCCATTCACCCATCCTCTGTCTCATTCAGAAAGGGGCAAACTTCCCATGACCTTAACTAAAGCATGGCACATCAAGTTGAGGTAGAACCCCCCCCCCGCATAAAGGCTGGGTGAGGTAATCCAGAATTAATTATATGCATGTATGTATTTGTTTGTATCTGGGAAGCAAATGTGTGCGCGTGCACACAAAAGTGAGAGCTGGTATGGGCCAGAGGTACACATAGGCTTTAGAGGGAAGAAAGGGAGGGGGCAAATGATATTATAATATTGTGATCTCAAAAATTCTATTTATTTAAGAAGTCAAAAAAAGTTTCATGTATATGTATGAGCTTCTTGATAAAGCAACAAACAAAATCAAATAATATTGAAACAAAGAAACTGATCACTGATTTTAGAAATTCTGACTTTTTGTTACAGGTACTACTTGGATAAGTGAAATTGTTGACATGGTTCTAAATGATGGAGATATTGAAAAATGTAACCGGGACGTTATTACTACTAAAATTCCAATGCTGGAAATAAGTTATCCTGAACTAAATATATCAGGTAAAATTTAAATCTCCTGGTGATTGCAATTTTGCAACAGTATCCTCATCTAGCATGGTCCTATTTGTGATTCCACCTCAGAAAAAAGAAGAAAGAAAGAAAGAGAGAGAGAGAGAGAGAGAGAGAGAGAGAGAGAGAGAGAGAGAGAGAGAGAAAGGAAAAAGAAGAAACAGAGCACAGATGTTTGTATAATTATAAAGGATTACTTACTGTGTTGTGAGTTAACTATGAATTATTAGTAAAATATGCATATTCTCACCAAGGAATTACGGAAATGTTGTAACATTAAAAAGCAAATCAATTTATAACATATTAGTTCTACTAGTCTTCTGAAGCCAAAGATCAAGACTGTATGAGATATACTCATAAGAAATATTGCCTTAGATTGTATGATCAAGGCTAGCTACACTTAATCAAGGGCCAAAGATATACATGTAATGTGGGAAAACATAATCTAGGGATGTGAAGCATCTAAATGTAAAGATCGGATGCAGTCAAATCTTTAGGGCAATATGGGAACTAAAACAGCAGTGAGGCAAGGAGTGGCAGCAAATGCAAAGCAATTTGAAATTACATCCTGATGAATTAAATAAGCTATGGAATGCTTAAAAGTTTCTTTACTTTTATTTTAAACAAGGTAATTAAGCGTCACTGAGTTGTATTTTTGTTATTTAAAATACAAAATCTATCCTAGTAGCTCTGTGGGATTGAATTTAGTATGCTAGCAATATATTTTGAATTTATTGGCTGACAGATTACTTGAGAAATTTGAGGAAAATGAAGAAAGAAGGGTGAGTTTAGAAGTTTTATTTAGGTCAATCAAATATGAAGCCAGGTGTTTATTTGGTAACTTCGGGAGGTTACTAAGAATTTTGTATAAAATGCTAGATTTCAGGTATTCAGAATTTTAAATAATCAGTTAAAAGGTATTGATTCAGCAATTTTTAGTGTTACTGGCACTTGAAGGCAAGATTGTTGACCCAGAAAATTGTACTACAGTATTAAAAATTGAAGGTTATCCATGCAAATGACCACCAGGAAGAGGTTTTGAAAGAGGAGCTAAGAAAAACTCATCAAACTAAAGGGGAATGAAAAGCCTGAATCTAACAAGCAAGTGTGAAAGTTCACTTTTAGTGAAGCTGCTGGGAACCTAGAAAACACAGAACGCACTAGCATGAGGTCAGCCCTTCCCATACTGCAATTTAAGCAGTAGAGTATAAACCCTCCCATGCAGTGAAGATTGCTCATGGCGAAGAGGTTTACTTCCAGAGGAAAGGGTCTATTGAACTTAGCTCATTGTCTAAACTTGAAGGGAAAATAATAGCTTGGAAATGAAGAGTGGTTTTAATGTCACAAAAATATAAAATGAAAAATTAATTAAACTAAAATCTGTAGGTGTCTGGGATTAATGGTGGGGCCAGGGTTAAGGATGAAGTCAATTGCCACAGAAAGATGAGTTAACGTTTAGCGAAGAGATACATTAATAGAATTATTCTAGAGCCTAAACATGAAATCTTCCTAGCAGTTGTATTCATGGATTTAAACCACTTCACTTGGAAAAATGACTATGAAACAGAAGAAAACAAGTTGAGGCAAGGACAAGGAATTGGCATGGGGAAGGAAGACAGCCTTACATTAACAGAGGGAAGTTTGTACCTATAGAAGATTACAATTTTTGTTTCTCTGGACTGAATAACATGGCTGTTGTGGTAGCATTTCATTTGTATTTTAATAAACAAACACATAAGCTCTCAGTCTCAGTTTTATAATCTTCTCTATTTCTGGGATTAAGGGCAGGCACCACTACTGCCTGGTTTCTATGGCTACTGGGATTAAAGATGTGTGTCATTGCTGCCTCATCTGTAAGGCTGGCCAGTGTGGCTGTTTTACCTTTTTGATCCTCAGGCGAGACTTAGTAAGACACAAATGAAATGCCACTACATACTATAGCTGCCAGTTTGGAGACATGAGATCCATGATGGAATTTTGTAGGTTTCTAATTATCTAAAATCTTCAGATATTTGATTTTCACGACCTTATTTTTATTGTTATAAAGTGGTTGTACTTAATATTTTTTGTGGCCATGGACTTCAATCAACAAGATATTTATTGGTAAATAACATGTCATATTCCTGTTATGAAGGAATTTCCATTCTATTAAATGTATATTGTAGAGTCAGCATAAGAAATAAGCATTGGAATACTCTGAAAATAATCATGTTTCTTTTTGTGAATAGTTCCCTATAAGAAACAGTTTATTTCGGACTTCTAAGAAGTCCAAGTTGGCCTTAAACTTAACATCTTAATGCCTCAGTCTCTTGAGTATTGGATTAAAGCTCCAAGTCACCATGACAAAATACATGCTGTATTACATACAGGTAAGTGTTACATAGAGCACTGGAACTGGATATTGTACGATAAATGATAAGCAGTTGAAAGTGGTAATTGCTTGGAGTTGATTAATCAGGTGTTTTGAAGAATGTATTCCTATGCTGAAAATGGCGAAACTATGTAGTGTTAGCAGATAATTTAGAGAATAGAGTTGATAAGTGATATTGAAAATAGAATATGCATAAGACTTTTGATTTGTATGGAAGACGTAAAGAAGCAGGTGTGCTTCTTTACCAAAGTAGTGTTTTAGTCCTTATTTTGCAAACAAAGAAAACGAAACTGACTCTTAAAAATTTTGAAATCTCTTACTGAGTAAAATTATAGTAGAAATTTTAATACAGTGATGTAAATGTCAAAGTGCACACTATTGCCTGTCTCCTGATACTACTTCCTGGAATTCTGAAAAACAAAACAAAACAAAAAAATAGCCTGTAGTTATTTTAGAAGTTACCTCCATTTAATATTGCTTCAACATGTCTGTAGAGAAAAATGTTTGGAAGACAGCAAGATAGCTAGGTGGGAAAAATCCCTGGCTGTACAGCTACGAGGACCTGGAAACCACGTTGCAAGAAAAGGATGGACTCTTGAAAGTTGTCCTCTGACTTTCACAATACTCTTGTATTGTGACAAATGAACACATCTAACACACACACACACACACACACACACACACTTGTCATACACATGTACACACCCTCACACTAAAATAACATTTACAAATATTGGTGGGAAAGATGAAGAAATCTGAGTTCCTTTGGTACTCTGATCTTTCTCTGTCCTAAACTGAAATTTTCAGGTATTGAATACTTAAAGACAACTCCATCACCTCGGCTTATAAAGACACATCTCCCAACTGATCTACTCCCGAAAAGTCTCTGGGAGAACAAATGCAAGGTACAAGGCTCCAGTTGAACTCTGCCCATTTACCTGTTCCTATTTTGAGAACTGGCAGTACGTATTGTGACCTAGAGGACTAAACTACACAAGGAAGTGCTTGATATTTTCTTCTTCTCTCTCCCGCCTTCCCCCTTCCCTCCTCCACTCTCTTCTTTCCTCTTCTCATCTCTCTTCTGGCGCCTTACTTTTTCTTCTCTTCTTTTGTCACCTTCTGTTTTTGTTTGGTTTGGTTGTTTGAGAGAAAATATCACTTACATGTGCCAGGTTGTCCTTGAAATTTATATCACATTCCTGAGCTTCCTTCCCCAGCCGCCCAAGTACTACAATAATAGGAGTTTGCCACTATGAATGGTTAAGTGTTTTTAAATAAATTTCAATTTATTGATATGAAATTTCTAAGATTAAAAGTAACAGAATTCTCACACCAACACAATATTACTACTTTTATTCTCTTTCTTGCCAGGATAATGTGGCCTTCAACAAAAAAATTAAGGCAAGATTGTATATTCTTAACTGAAAGTTTGTGACATTATTTAGTAAAATATTTGTGACTGAGTTTGTTTAGCAGGAAATTTCAAGTTCTTCAATAGTTAATCATTTCTTAATTAGTAACTCTGTTATTAAAATTACCTAGTTCTTCCGATTTGACTTTATGTAAAAAATTTGGGTGTGGTGTATAAAAATGAAGTGTAATTATCCTTATATATGAAAGTACTTTCTTTGTAAGCTAACCAAATAAGTTCATGAGAACAGTTTCTACATTAGAAGTGCTGATAGGTTAGCATTATGATCTATAACTTCAAGGAGAAGAACTGTTCTGCAATTTTATTTATGAATATATTTATTTATTGATAATACCCCATCTCTTACTTTTCTTCTTCTTCTCTCATGTAGATGATTTATATAGCTCGAAATGCCAAAGATGTTGCTGTCTCGTATTATCATTTTGACTTAATGAATAATCTACACCCTATTCCTTGCACCTGGGAAGAATATGTGCCGAAATTCCTAGCTGGAAATGGTGAGTAGCCCTAAAACTTAGCTTTAAAATGATGAATAGTTTTTATTTCAAATATTTCTATTTTAAATAACCTATCTTCCTTCATTTTTTAAATGTCAGAACATTCAAGTTTAATACTAATATATTAAATTCCAGTTTAGGAAAGTAACTACATTCAAGTGTTTACTATAAAATTTAACTTGAAAGTGTGATAATAATCAATGCCATATGAAGACATTGTGTAATCTCTTCCCAGTATTAAAAGTCCACTCTCAGGTTTGTTCATCATTAGAGAGATCTGTTATAGATGCTGTATCTGTAATATTTATATTCACACTCGATATTTGATGTTATGTAAATCTTCCATGGGGTTCAACCTAACTCAGTGGTAGTCAATCTATTCTTACTTGAAATGCTGCCTTTGCAATTTATGCTTTAAAAGTTGATTTTATATATATATATAACTTTTTGAAAACTAATCCTATGTTGTCAGCCTCTTTGATTATCAATTCTATAAAATGTCTTTGCAAATGGCTTATTAAAACTTTTTTGATTTGGTAAACACTTATAGAGGTACCATTTTTTCCTATTTTAGTGCCTTATGGTTCATGGTTCAATCACGTTAAGAGTTGGTGGGAAAAGAGGAAAGAGCATCCTCTACTCTTCTTGTACTATGAAGATTTAAAACAGGTAATATAGTAGATGTTTATTCTGAATAATGTGCACACTGTGTCATGGAGAAACCATTAATATCGATTTTCAAGCTAACATTAGAATCCAAGTTAAAATAGCTTTTTTTTTCTATTACCCATACCTCTGCATGTCTATCAGACCAGTTACCACTCTGTGAAATCATTGATCTATATTTGTTCTTTTCTTCATTTAGTTAACATGTGATTTCAACCATTCTTTTCCCTAAAATTCTCCCTTGGACTTACGAGGACGTCACACCCAAGCCTTTGCTGTTAGTATCTGTATATATATCCAGTCGTTTTCCTTTTCAACTGATCACTATAATTTGATCTTCACTTCTTTGTTCTACACTTCCTGAATATTTATCTGTAATTACCACATCTTCATCATTTTCTAAATGGAATTTCAGACCAACATTGCAATTAATTTAACATGTTCAAAAGAAAAAATAATGTGTTTAGTTCTCCAACCTCTCATTCTTTACAACTTGTATTTTCTTTTTACTATATCAACTTTATTTTTCTGTTTAGTTTTCCAAGCCTTCAGTTAGATTTTATGTTTAGTATAATTACAGTCTATCCTCTGCACACTCTGGACTTTGGATTGTGCCCATGCTTTGTTTGTTTTATCTTTCAAATGTTTCTCTTTCTTTACTTTTTCAATGTTGTCCCCAGAGTCTGAACCTCCAAAAACCACCAAGAAACCAGATTTAGTGTAAAAGCAAAGAGCCTTTTTAATTATGAGTTAATTCATTTCCTCCATCCATCCAAAACAGAGGGTGGAGTAGGTGATACCATGAGACATAGTGGGGCAGCTCATTTATTAGGGGTGGAACAAGGGGGCCGCATTTGGGGGTTTGTAAGTTTCATAATGACAGTCTCCGAATTGGTGCACCTCCAGGCTTGGGAAACCCTTCCTGAACAGATTGGTCAGCTGCAGCTGCTGAAAGGTATCTTTTATGGGGTAATGAACACATCAGAAGTTAGCTGGAGGCTCTGGACCTGCTTTACTGATAAGGTGGTATAAATATAAATGTAACCATAGCAACAGCCCCACTTCCCCATGACAGTTGACCAATCACCTCAGGACAGCTTCCTCCAGTCTGGAGGTACACCAATCTTGAGAATATTACTATGCAACTAGCAGACTCCCAGATGTACCGCCCTTGCTCTACCTCCAATAAACGCCCCACCCCACTGTGACTCAGAGTCTCTCCTACTCTACTCACTGCATTGGATGAATGGAGGACCTGAGTTACCTTGTAATAAAAAAGACTCTTTGCTTTTGCTTTTGCATCGGATGTGGTCTCTTGGTGTTTTTTTGGGTCCATACTCTAGGCATAACACACAGTGTATTTATTTTAGAGTATGAACTTGTAATTCACACAGTCTCTATGAAATAGGTTTGTTCGATATTACTGCAATGTACTTTGCCGCTTTTCTGGGCTATTCTACAAAAATTAGACAATCCTGCCGACCCTCCCAAACCATTGAAAAATGTACAGATATGTTTCTTTGTTTGTAAAACTCCACATACACAATTTAGAGCACCTTTCAGTCCTCCAATCTGTGATGGAAACTAAAAATAAACTATCAAATTTGTCTCTTTTTTTTTTTTTGGTTTATCGAGACAGGGTTTCTCTGTAGCTCTGGAGCTTGTCCTGGAACTAGCTCTTGAAGACCAGGCTGGTCTCGAACTCACAGAGATCCGCCTGCCTCTGCCTCCCAAGTGCTGGGATTAAAGGCGTGCACCACCACCGCCTGGCTAAAATATCAATTTTGAAACTATACTTATAGTATCTAATACAGTACTTACCTTAAATACTGTGGCTTAGGAGTTACACATAGATGGAACCTTTCCTAATGTGATGACTTGCAGACTGAGCGAGAGTAATAACCAACATATCAGTGACAGTATGTCCCAGTGAATGGTGACACGCTCTGAATGTGCTTTTGGGAAACTCCGGGCCATTTTTATATCTTGCCTCCAATAGTCTGAAATTTTCCACTCTATCCAGGTTGTAGTTTGTTTGCAGCATAGAAGACGTCTGAATCACCCAAATTGGAGAGATAACCTCTACTATCTTTAGGAGGAGCTTCTGTCCTCTTTCTACTGATGTGATTTATTCAGAAAGACAAATTTTGGTTGATTCATGGGCCAGCCCAAGGAGCACTTGAGGAATATTCAAATATTTTTTAATACTCCTGAAATCTGTTATATATGTACTGTTAGCAGGAAGGATTTTGAAACATTTCAAAGTTCTATATTAAGAATTTAAGCTGTTTTCTTTTACTGGGAGTTGATACCAACATCTCATCACTACAGTAGATGTTACATTTTATTAAATTCTAATCATATATCTCAATTTTAGTTTTAATCTAATTTTTTCAAAATCTTTTTGAAATATCAATGAGAATTTAATAGTCTGATTGAAAGCTATAAATATTAAGCTCATGCTATGCTAATAAACTGAAATGAGGTGATGGATTTTAGTTAATTTATATAATTTTGTCCGTCTGTCTTTCTGTCTGCCTGTATATGAGTGCACATGCTCTCAGAGCCTAGTGGGGCCTGGTCCCTAGAGGCTGGAGTTAAAGGCTGTGGTGTGCTACTTTATGTGGGGAGTGGGAACCTAAGGAGTCCTGAAAGAGCAGTGTATTCTTTTTCTTTCTTTTGTTTGTTGAATTAGTGTCTTCCTGTGAAGCACAGCAGACTGTGAATTTGTGTTTTGTTTGTTTTTTTGATTTTCTTTATATTCACACCTCATGTGCTTTTTAAAATTCATTTTACATATCACCACAGTTTTCCCCTTCTCCCTTTCTTCCTCAACCCATCCCTGTCCACTCCTAAGAAAGGGTAAGACCTCCCATGGGGAGTCAACAAATCTTGGCACAAATTCAATGCTGGCAGGATGAACCGCACCCTCTTTACCACATAAAGACTGAGCAAAACATCCCATCAAGTGGAATGGGCTTCAAAAATCAGCTCATGCAGCAAGAATAGATCCTGGTTCAATTGCCAGGGGTCCCATAAACAGACCAGGCAAGAAAAGTTTTACCCACATGCAGAAGGTCTGGTTTCTAGACCTTGAATTTGTAATGTTTCATCGTCAAACTTCTGCATACCCATATGCAGACTCAAGAATAACAATGTAATTATAAAAGCTACATCACTTTGTAAATTATATGAGTGGTTTACATGTTTGTTATTTCCTTGCATTTATCATCTCACTCCTGAAGAACCCAAAGGAAGAAATAAAAAAGGTTGCCAGTTTTCTAGACAAGACCTTGGATGAGGAGACCTTGGACAAGATTATCCATCACACGTCCTTTGAAATGATGAAGGACAACCCCATGGTCAATTATACTCATCTGCCCTCATCAATGATGGATCACAGCAAGTCCCCTTTCATGCGAAAAGGTAAAATTTTGCTGAATGTAATTGCCACCTTTACTGTCTTGTGAAGAACCAGTTCTGTGATTTCTACTGCTTTATTTAATTTCTTTAAGTTTCAGTTCTTAATAGGAAATCAATAAAAACCAAAACCATATACAGTCAAAAGTCACTTTATTAAGTTCATCCTTGCAAATGAAAATAATGTACACAGTTACTAAAGGTTTGATACTTTCTTCTTATTTACTACTCTAAATATAATTGACTTTCACGGTTATCATGCAATATCACGAACTATCATGTTTGTCATTCTACTGCATTCCATAAATTGGCATAGACACTCTTCTGTCCTCATTGGTCACTCATCTAGTAAGATGCAACTTCCTTAACTGCATATAACTTAGAAAATAATTTTTATGTAGACAATTCATCAAAAAGAAGTTTCTTTTCCTTATGGGAAATTTTTCCTCTTTAGAGATATTATCTGAATTACAAGAAGCAGAGTCCAAATTTAACTTAGAAGAAAATGGAATTTACTGTTGAAATTCTTGGTTTGCTATGAAGCAAATCATGTGTTTTATGGTTTCACACCACATGTGTGTACAGAGTCCATTTCATAATAATAAATCAACACATCATACATTATTTTAAAAATGTAGTTGTTTAATTTTTTACTAATGCCAACTACTATTTTGATTATTGTTTATTGAAATAGATATAGATGAAAGGGACTTTCTTTAATGCTGATATATAAGAATAACTCCAGGAATGTGTTTGGACATTGAAATACAATCAAAAAAAGGTTGAAAATCATTATATTATGACATTTTAATAAAAGTTCTAATCTTGTCAAAATAACAAGTTGTTTAAGTGTTAAATTTATCTGAAAAACACTACATTTGGCACTAAAGATATTTTCTACCATAACAGAATAAAGAAAAATATTATTAGTATTATTCTAATTTGGAGCAAAATGACTAATGTATATGCATACACAATTATATTCATGCAAAGTTTACCTGATAGAACTTGAAAAGCAATTCCTTTTATTGGAGCAGTCAAATTCAGCTATGTCACGGAAGGTAATTCGCCAAACAGTTTAACTCATGCCATATGAAAATTGATGAGATCTTTCATGACAGCTTAAAGATTGATGAGTAGAGAAAATGAGCTTCATATCTTGATGTTTTGTGCAATGTCATCATAGAAGGCTAAATGTTAACCTCACAAGATTGTGAAGTCTTTACATGTGCTGTAGAGGAAGAACAAACATGCCCTGTGGTTAGACCGAGTTCTGTCTAAATCTGTGACATCAAATACATCAACTAGCCAGCCCAAGTTCTACTCACATCATTGATAAAATGCATAAAATGATAACACCTATTATATAAAATTTGGGAAAACACTACATGAAATAATATATAACAATTTAGAAAACTTTCTAACCATAAATTAGACACACACATATATATGTATAAACACATTATATAAATATTGGTAGCAATTGTGATTCATTTGTTCATTCATTCACTCACTCAATAGACAGATTTGCATGTTTATCCAGTAATTCACATATAGTACAGGCTCCTCATGAATACCTACATGAGGCAATTTTTCCTTCAAACAAAGTCGTATGTTTGTCTCAAGACAGCTCTGGAGCTTTATAGGTTTGGCTTTAGTGTTATTCTCACCTAAAATATAAATGAAGTATAAATTTTGTGAATTAGGCAAAAAGTGTCTTCGAATGATCAGAGAATTTTCATTTGTAAATTCCAGGAAGTGAAACTCCTCTGCTCTTTCGGATGATGGACAGTTCTTTGTACAGACATTATGACTGAGAAAATAATATGTTGTCTTACTGATGAAGACTGTGCTCTAACTCCATGAGCCAGGACAGTCAGGGAAAGTACAAGATCTCCTTTATGAATCACTATATTTCCTGAGAATTTAGATAAGAAAATTATCTCTCTCAAAATAATTCTTGAAATATGAACTCCATGCTTATTTATAAGCTTGTTTTACCCATGATAATAATTAATTTTAAATAGCATCTGAAATAATCAATATTTATTTAATATGAGATTAATTTTAAAGATCCACCAGACAAAATTCTTTTCAAGATAAATATATATGCATATATACCAGTTACCATTGTTACAAATTAGAATAAAACTGATAACACTTTTCTTCATTTTTTTCTATTAGAAATTATTTTTGAACCCAAAAGCAGTATATTTCAAATTCATTTCTCAAGTACTCAGTCTTTTCCTTGGTGAATATTAGCTTTTCCTTTGTAATGCATATTTTATCCCTTCATGCATTCTTGTTATTTTAGGAACTATTGGAGACTGGAAAAATTACTTCACAGTGGCCCAAAATGAGAGATTTGATGTCATTTATGAGAAGGAAATGTCTGGAACAACACTTAAGTTCTGCACAGAGATCCAAAGTAATTAAACTGAAACTTGAATATATGATTTTTTAAAATAGTACATTGGATGAGAAGTCAAATGGATCTGTGAAGAGAAATAAATGTGCTTTTAAAACACTGATTAAATATGTCCTACTCTTTCCTCAACAAGTAATATTTCATATTATCTAGATCTAAGGGTCTTTGTTATGTTATTTTTCAAAGGGTGTTTCTTCAAATTCTTAGGTGACTACTAAATTGGAGAAATAGCATTTTTGAAGAAAAGCATGGACTTGTTTCAGGGTAGGAAACTTGCATTCACATTCCTGAGAACATTTCACAGGAGATCGCACTTTTCCACACCCTCTCCCATGTCATAGTATTTAGAATTATACCACCCTTACTAGAGACGCAGTTTGCATGGTTGCACATGGACTGCATTTTCTACACTTGCCTTAATTTTCGATCCTGAATATCTTGTCCAGGGCACTGAGATCCATGGCTGTAATGGCTTCTCATGCTGTTACATGACTCATTACTCATCTTTCTGTCACAGGTCTATTTGGATAACACAGATCATGTCACAGATCTAAGAACTTAGATTTTGGAATTTTTTTTCTGTATTTTATCAAATTTCTAAGTGTCCAAAGGCTGGAGATGTGGCTCAGAGGTTAAGAGTATGGATTGCTTTTTCAAAGATCCTGAAAATTCCAAAATTCCCAGCAACCATATGGTGGCTCACAACTTCTGTAATGAGATCTGGGGCTCTCTTCTGGTACAGGCACACATGTGGGCAGAACACTATATACAAAGTAAATAAATCTTAAGAAAAAAAAGACTAAAAAAATGAAAAACTTAAAAATCATTATGTTTAGAACTGTTCTCTTGGGGTATTGAGCTTATCTTTGACAGCCTACCCAGGGGCAGTAATTAATTTTCCCCCTCTGTAGAGGGTCCTCTTAACTTACCCTTTTGAAATTCCTGGAACCATCCATTGCTATGCTGATCAACCCAAGTGTATTTGGGTCCAACATCAATACTTTCATTTCACAAGATAAAATTATCACTGGAGCTGAAATCTTCTAAACCTTAGTACCCAAAGGAAAGTTTCTAGACTGAGGATCATTTGCCCTGTTGACAGAAAGAGGTGGAGGATATATAGAGCAACCTCATGGATGGAAGCCACCTTCTTGTACAATCTGTTTCTCAACTCCATATTTGTCTTGGACAAGGTTGTATGTAACTCCTTGTATGAAAAGGTTTTCTGCCTGTAGGCCATATCAACTTTTGTCAAATTGCACCCAAATTGTCTCCAAACTAAATCTGGTCAATGTGCTCTGGATTTCTCCTTTATCTGTTTGTGGGATGGAGGGTTCACTTCCATTGTATACATACCCTCAACTGTACTTGAGATGGGCTCATTAACGCTGTAGACACACCCACAGGCATAGCTGAGTTGGGAAGTGATTGAAGTACTTGTATTTTACAAGTGAATTTTAGTCATAACAGGTCTCTGCTTCAACTCCAGCAAAGAAATAGGCCAGTGACAATTGCAAACACAGCCCTAGAAGAGGCATGTCTCTGATTATTGAGACAAATGCTTCATATCAAGTTCTATAGTTATTTTTCCTAGTGATGAAATGTGTTGTAATGCTTATAAATATTTTGTAGATACTAAATAAGATATTTTGAAATATTGAAAAATAATTTCACTTTCTAGAATGGTGGGTTTTAGCCTGTAGGTTGTGACCATTTGGAAGTTGAAAGATCCTTTTACCAAGGTTACCTAAGATCATCCGTTTATTAGATATTTACATTTCTAGAATGGTGGTTCTGAGCCTGTGGGGGTCACCTAAGATTATCCACGTACTAGATATTTACACTGTGATTCATAACAGACAGTTCATAACAGCAGCAAAATTATAGTCATAAAGTAGCAGTGAAAATAATTTTATGGCTGGGTCACCACATCATGAGGGTTACAGCATTAGGAAGGCTGAAAAATACTGTTCTAGAATATTTTTCTCAAGAAAAAAGTTAAATGAAGCACAAAATTACTTGCCTTATTATCATTACTAATAAATTAATATGATGCAGAATCTGACACAGCTGCCAGTTATCGGAAAAACAATAAGTGTCTGCGATCTACTTTCACTTTGTTTTCATTGTCTCAAGTAGCTTCATTCACTAGTATAGTGAGATACATTCAAATTTTCTCTTTAGGAAATATTTTTTAACTCTATTTAAAAAACAATAATTTTATAAACTTGAACTATTTTTCAGGTATTTTATGTACATGGACTATAAACTGAAAAATAAAATGTATACATTTCTTTACTGTCCAATAATTTTGTATCTTTTTAATGCTATCCAAAACACTGCCACTAAGTTAACTTACAATACTTTATTTTTTCTTATTTATCAATTCCCAAGCAGAAATAAGAACTTTATTCTGTTTTTAAACTGAAGCCTTATAATGTAAGAACAGTGATAGCAGATTTTAGTGGAAATTTTCATTAAGCACTATATAAGCTTTTATTTTTAAAAGTCCAAAGCAGCATGACTTACTGCCTCCCTTCACATCCCTTCATCCCTAGACAAGTCCTGGCTGAGTGGACCTTCAAAGGTTGTGGCCACTGGCCCCTTTCTCCTCCCCTGTTTTGATGTGATTTGTTTCTGACTAGTTTCTGTTCATATCCCTAATTTCTTTCTGCCTGATAAAGTTATAAGGCTTTGGTTTAAAAACAGAATAAAAATATCCTTTGAAGGTTTCATAGGCTGACTACTACAGTATTGAAAACAGCTTGGTATTGACATAAAAACAGAGACACTGACCAATGGAATCGAATTGAAG
>JAQHUG010000752.1:55357-75575 GCA_028555095.1 Dicrostonyx torquatus | reverse complement strand
TTTCCATCCATTTGCATGCAAAATTCAAGATGTCATTATTTTTTTCCGCTGAGTAGTATTCTAATGTGTATATATTCCACACTTTCTGGATCCATTCTTCCATTGAGGGGCACCTAGGTTGTTTCCAGGTTCTGGCTATTACAAACATTTTTAATAAAATAGCCGTAAGTCTGTATATTTTCAAGATAATTGACAAAACTTCAACTCCCTGAGAAAAGATTTGAAAATATACACAAAGACTTTGTTCAAACTGAGGACAAACAAAATTCCTGCATGAAAAAGGAGACAGAGGATAGGAAGTCTCAGCCCTAGCTGAAGAGCTATTGATATTTGGTACCTTCTGGGAGTGGGAGAGTTTCTTTACTGGTATGACCTCTGATGTATAGACCACAACCCAGAGCACTGCTCAAGAGTTGTTGACTTATGCATTGTCAGCTTTCTGGAAGAGAAAGATAAATCTATCATTTTGATAGATTAAATATATGATAGATAGATAAATAGATAGATAGATAGATAGATAGATAGATATTAGAGAATATAAGAAAGTGGGAGGAGAGGAGGGAGTGGGAACTGGGATTGGCATCTAAAAATGAGAAAAGATTGTTTTAATATAAAAAAGAAATTATTTTCATGAGAAATGAGGAAGTGAAATGAAATAAAAGATCACTAATTAATAGCAACTGATCTGTCCAAGTACTTTTTAAGTGAGGATATTTGAATGCTTAATGCTCATGGGCCCAACTCTGAGCTCAAGTGTCAATTTGCCCTTTTGTTCTGACCCTATGAATATTAGGAGAGGGTCAAATGCAGGCCATTTACTTTGGAAAAATGTAAAAAAATTAAAAAATCATGTTATAAAGCATTTTTTAATTCCTCATTTTCCCTACTGAATTGTAAATATTGCTTCCTGACAGATGAGATGTTAGGGATGGAAGGTTAATTTATTTTAGCCTCTGTGTGTAAATATAAGCCTGAGTAAAAGGTACATGGTGCACAGCCACCAAAAGGAGCACTTAGTATCCTTGGCACACAGATAGGAACTCGGAGTTCACATTCCAAAGAAATTTTGTTCTTAGGGCATATAGTGTACAACACTCTATGGAGTTCACTAGCTTTAGTCTTGAGAAATCATTGAATACCTTAAATTTTGGTTTTTATAAATCATTTATTTTCTGGAAAATTCTAAACTATGCTTGACAAATCATAAACTAAAGCTTTACTGATACACTCAAGGGCCGTTGGTAGAATTACCCTTTGATATAGGATGACGAAGCAAGGTTGCTAGCTATATACTTGGGAAATGTACAGAATTTGGAGTTAGTTGTTTTTTTGTTTGTTTGTTTTTTTATTGTTAAAAGAAAAATTTACATTTACTCCCCTTGTTCCCAGCCCTCCCGCTCCCTCACTACCCCCCCGCCCTCCCCCTGCTTCCTTAAGATGGGGCAGGATACCCTGCCCTATGGGAAGCCCAAGGCCCTCCCCCCTCCATCTCGGTCTAAGAAGATGTGCATCCATATAGAATAAGTTCCCAAAAAGCCAATACATGCAGAAGAGATAGGTCCCAGTGCCATTATCATTGGCTTCTCAGTCAGTCCCCACTGGCAGTCACATTCATAGAGTCCAGTTAGGTCATATGCTCATTCAGTCTTGGTCCAGCTGGATTTGATGAGCTCCCAATAGATCGAGCACACTGTTTCTGTTGGTGGGCCAGTCCCTCACGGTCCTGACATCCTTGCTCATCTTCTCCCTCCTTCTGCTCTTCCACGGGACCTTGGTAGCTCGATCCCTTGCTCTGATGTGAATGTGGGTCTCTGGCTCTATCTCCATCCATCATGCAAAATTTCTATGGTGACGACTGAGATATTCAACAAAGTAACTATGGGACAAGTTCAGTTCTGGCACCCACTCCTCTGCTGCCCAAGTACCTAGCTGGGACTTCCCTGTGAATACCTGGGATCCCCTCTAGAGACAAGTCTCTTGCAAATCTTAAAATGACTCCCGTTAATGTAGATATCTTATTCCCTTCTCCAAGTTAGTTGTTTTCAACATAGTGGTTATATAAAAGAGAACACTTCTTCCTTTTCTCTAACAAAGGAAGTGATAGAAACACCCATCTGCACCATCCTTGCAGGGGACCACAGCATTAAGCTGGCTCTTCTATGTGTTTTGCAGATGCTTTGGTATTATCACTTTCACTTTGTCATTCTAAAATACAAATTCCTCTCTAGCACTTTGGAGTTAGTTAAGAAGAAGATCCTCGAGGTCTAACTGAGATTAACAAGTTTCTTGATGCTTTGTAGCCAGTTCTAGTAGCAGAATAAGCCTCAGAGATAAGGTATATGTCTAATACACTAAAAGGGAGTTTGTCCCCTAAGAAATATAGCTTTCTAAAAATGCTGACAAATTGTTCCAATATGCATAGTCATTGTAAATGACAATAAATTACCTAAAATTGATCATGGTGGAGAGAGACTCATGAGTCCAATACCCTGTTTAAGGATCTAAGGGAATGTAGTAGTTGATTGAGAAAGGTGGAGTCATAGTCTTCTGCTAAGCTGCCTTGCTCAAATAAATAACCTGTCCCCTATCATATTCAGAAGTGAATTTTCATAAATTATTGCTGATTCATCCACATGCCTCTGGTCAAACAGCTCAGCGTGGCCACCTTTTTATGTGGATGAACTCTCCCTGCATTCATAGTGTGCCAGCTCTCAAGAACTCTGGTAAATCTTATACACATTTAATGTTTGTACCCTTTAGCCTTTCTTCTTCTCCTTCTTCTCCTCCTTTTCTTCCTCTTCTTTTCCTTCTCTCCCTTCTTTATGTATCATCATTCCTCCAGATCATGAGTCTTTTGCTCTCTCCTGTAGTAAAAATGCAAAATGAAAGACCCATGTCTGCCTCATTTCCCTTCACCCTTTGAATCAAATGTGTTGCTTATAATACTGTCTCCAGATTTTTTTGGTCTCTTTTCCATGAACACTTCCTAATGAGACATTGAGAAGTATTATAGTTGGTTTTGATGGCAACTTGCCCCAAAGCAGAAACACCTGATTAGGGAGGGATAGGCCACTGAAGAACTGTCCTAACTGCTTTGATTGACAGGAGAAGAACTATTTCAATTATTTGAGGTGCATTCTGATTGCAATAGAGATTTCTTTCAAAGGGTTTTTCAGAGAGTAAATTTCTCTCCTTTTGCCTGGTTGGTTTACCTCCTTGCAGTGGAGTTGGTTTTCCTTGCTGTTGCTGCAATAGTTAGTGTATTGAAGTTTTCATAACAGAGCATAACGACGAGTGGTTCTCTGAACTTCAGTTCTCAGATTGGGATCACTGTGGCACTGGTTTCAGGATGAACTACTGGTCTTGTCCCCTCAATGAGAGACAACTGTTCTGGACTCTCTTACTGTTGAGTTATTCATCCTCATGGACCCAGTACTAAGTTCTCAGCCTCTTAAGTGTATTCGACTGTCAATACTAATTAAAGATCCCTTAGAAACCATAAGATTTTGTTTTTTCCACCTCTTCAAATGGTTCTGGAAAATTTCTCCGAAATTCATTTTCTCATAAATTTCACAGCGTCTTAACTGTTTCAACAACTCATTTTCATCCTTGAGAAAAAATCCTGGCTGTTTAAGGAAAATAAAATAAAACAAAACCACAAGGAAAATCATTTCCAATAACTTCTGATTTTTGAAGCATTATCTTATACATAATGTCTGTCTGTAAACATTAGTTTACTAAGAAACTAAAGACTACTGAATACTAATTCTTGCAGAAATTGTTGGTTGTGATTTTATCTTTGCTCTCTATTATCTGCTCTCAATCTGTACCCAGAAACACATAGCTCAGTGCTAACGCCTGCCTGAAATTCCCCTTCACAGAGAATCAACACTGATAATATTTTAGTGGCTACAGGAAAAATAGTCATTTGTGAGGTGGTCAGAAGACAAGGCATGGGAATCAATTCTCTCCTACTGCCGTGTGGATCCTTGAATTTGGGTTCACACTGTCAGACTTGGCAGAAAGCACCTTTATCCACTGAGGCTTTTACTAGCATCTGAGCAATGGTTATTAATCCTCATTTTCTTCTGTGTAGGAAGTGTTATTTATGCATAGATTATGTCTCTCAGCAATGACAATTAAGTAGAAGACATGAATAATGTCTGCTCATGCTTTTGTCATTAAATTTTTGGAGTTAAAAAAAGTGAAATAAGAGATATGTGATTGGTAGATTTTGGTATGATTGAAGTTTTCAGATGGTTGGAAAAATATCTCAGCTTGTGAGGTCTTTCCTTTTTCATTCCAGAACATTCATGAGAACTCCAGAAGAAATGACAAGAACATTCAAACCTGTAATGCAATTGTGTATCCTATCAGAAAGTCAACAATAGGTGTCCTTGTTTATCTGGCTTTGGGACATGCTACTCCGAGGTGAACACTAACAGCTTTCTAGAAATCCACTGTGACACCTGTTGGGAGGGGGAAAGCCAGTGTTCTCCAGTGGAGTAACACTGAGTGTATCAACCTCACTAGGGCAGGAATCATGTTCAGTAGCTGATCAACGTATATTGGACTGCACAGGAATTTCCGTTGTTGTATTATTTTGCTACAGTTTGGTAGATTTTTTTCCCCATTTGCGTGTTGTTTCCTTGGTTTTGATGGGTTTTATTATTGTATTATTTTTTTGTGAGAAAGAACTTAAATCTGGGTGGGTGGAAAGGGGGAGAGGATCTGCATGAACTCGGGAAGAGAAAAATATTATCAAAATATATTTAAATTTAAAAATTGTGTTAAGCAGTATAAAATATAATGAAAAAAGAAAAAGGGGGTATATGGGAAGCTTTAGAGCAGTAATTCTCAACCTTCCTATTGCTGCAACCCTTTAATACACACAGCACCTCATGTTGGGGTGACCTTCAGCCATAAAATTATTTTCCTTGCTGTTTCATAACTGTAATTTTGCTAGTGGTATGAATTGTCTGATGGTCTTAGGCAACTCCCTTGAAAGAGTCGTTTGACTCCATATGGGAGTCTCTACCCAGAAACCATTGCTTTAGAGGGAGAAAATGGAAGAACTGATGTGGTTATGTTATAACCTCAAAAGGTAAATGCTGAACATTGGTGGTACACACCTTTAATCCCTGGACTGGCAGGCAAAGGCAGGCGAATGTTTGTGAGTTTAAGGTCAGTCTGACCTACAAAACCTATTCCATAGCAGGCCACGGAGGTTAATTAAGCAGAGAAACCCTGTCTTGAGAAACAAAAAAAAAGGTAAAAGAATTAATTTTTAAATTGTTAATCTGGAAAAAAACACTAAAATAAAGGTTTTTTTTTTAAAGTTAATCTAGAAAGCTGGATACTTTACTTAAATGAATAGATTATATTTTTAAAAACAAACTACACACACATACTTATATGACCATAAGAAACATTACTCGATGAAAATTATAAAATATAAAAAATTAATGTTAAGTTATATAAGTGCATTAAAAGCTAAGTTACATTTCATTAGCAATATTTATGACCTCTTAACAATACAGTGATAAAATCAATTTCAAACAGTGATAACCTTTACTCTACTTTCAAGTTCATGGTGCCATATTATATTGTATTCTTTATTAAGTTAAATTACACTTCTAAGCTTGTTCTTCTTGACTAAAATGACAGTTAAAAATTTTTTGGACATTTTACTATGATCTTATTTTAATCAAATGGTCTTATGGAAGGCATAATCTTTCCTGTCTTTCCATTATATTGAGTGTTATTACACAAGAATTGATTATCAGAATTTTCACATCAAGAAGAAATTAAAAAGATAATTATTAGAAAATAGTGTTATCTTTCTTTAAGATATTAAGAACTGATAAGGCCCTCATTCTGGTCAAGGATCACTGGATCGTGAGTCTTCACATGACAGTATCAATATAGTAGGGGATCACAGCTTCACTGGGTTAAGTGAGATGGCTTCAGACAATGTCACTGGAGCTGATTAGTCAGGGTTCTAGCACAGAGGGAGCAACATGACTTTAAACTGTGTGAATTATGTCTGAGAGATTAGAAGAACTGGCCAGCCCACAATACCCTTGCCCACAAAATTGACTGTGGGTGAAATGATTTTGTCTTCTTCAAAATATTTAATGGGATAATTTTTTTATGACAGCTAGTAACAGGTAAAGAAACCAGTTATGTAAAAATGATATTCAAATTGTCTATGTAAAGTTGTTAATAAATCAAACACTGATGAATTATATAATAAATGATACATAAGGTATTTTCGATTTGAAAAATCAATGTAGAGACATGAAACTGTTTTTAAAAAATAAGAATTATTTTATGAATATTAGTGTTTTTCCTGTATTTATGTATGTGCAAGATAATACATGTATGCATGGTGCTTATCGAAGCCATAGAGAACAATTGGATTTCATGAACTTGAGTGACAGAAGTTTGTAATTTGCCTCATGGTGCTGGGTACCAACCCTACATCATCTGCAAGAGCAGCAAGTATTCTTGAGTGCTAAGCCATTCTCCATATCATCAGAAATTTAAAAAGTAACATTTAAATCAAAGGTATTGATTTTCTTGAATTAATAGAATGTTTATGCACTGAATGAGCTTATTGCATGTGTGTTCTATGGGAGAGTTATTGCAAAAAATAATGTAAATCAAATGCATACACATTTGACAGAAGTGGGATGTTGAATTCTGTGTTACATTTGGTGACAGGAAATGATAAAAAGAAAACAGAAAAAAATATATTATATGCTTTAATATAGGTCCTCCATGGAAAACGGAGGGATTAAAGGAATTGATTCTTGTTTATGCCATCTTCTATTGGCAGATGTGGAAGAGACTTTTTATCTGACATCTCATGGAAATGTCTTCTTGGTCCTATTCTACTTGGTTGAAAAGCAGTGTGTACTAGCACTTCAATTGTGAAAAACCATTTCCGTAGAAAATGCACTAATTTTAGCTTTACTTGTTCTGTGACTTGGCAATATTTTTAAGCAGGTGTGGACAATTCATGCATACTTGAATCTGAATGAAATGTGTTGCTTCTCTTACACTCCCTTTCCAATATCATCACAGAAGAATGTCTCTCAGAGAGAAAGTTGTTCCCCACTAAATCTGTATGAATTTTATTGTCACCTTTGCATATCAACTACAACAGTAAATGATGAAATCCTCAGCTATACTTGTTATTAATAAGTATAACATATTTAGAAAAACATATTAATGTGCATAAAGCACATTAAATGTGATATTCTTTCTAAATCAAAATATTTGCATAATTAAATATAGCGGGGATTTTATTCTCTAATGTTATATACTAAAAACTTGTAACCTTAAGCTAGTAATTTAAATACTAATCTTATTTATAGACAGGAAAGACTAACAATCAGATTGATGACTACCTTAATTGTCATCATAGATAGATCTACATTTGGTAACTGATAAAATCAGATGCAGAGATTCATAACTAAGCACTGGACCAAGTTCCTTGGAGTCCAGTTGTAGAGAGGAGGATCAAGACCACAATGGGGAAACCCACAGAAACAGCTAACCCGAGCAAGTAGCAGCTCTTGGACTCTGGCCAGACAGCTGGGGAACCTGCTAGTTCTGTACTAGGTCCTCTGAATGTGAGTGACAGTTGTGTGTCTAGGGAAGTCTGTGGGCATCCATTAACAGTGGAAACAACATTTATTCCTAGTGTGTAAACTGTTTTTTTTTTCTTTTTTGGAGCCCATTTCCTATAGAGGCTCAGCCTAGATATTGGAAGGGGGATGATCCTGCCTCAAGTGATATGATGTTGTTGACTCCCAATGAGAGGCATTACCCTCTCTAAGCAGTGGACAAGGGGTGGAGTCAGAAAAGTGGGAAAGAGAGTAGGCGAGGGAGAGAACTGGGATTGTTATGTAAAATAAGACTGTTCTCTAACTCATAATCATAAAGATTAAGAAAGTTAATTCATTGACATAGTAAGGATATTTCAGTTGAAATACTCATAAAAAACTGACCCATTTGTCTGCAAATTTCAAGATGTCATTATTTTTTTTCTGCTATGTAGTACTCCATTGTGTAAATGTTTCCTTATCCATTCTTCAGGTGAGGGTCATTTAGATTGTTTCCAGGTTCTGGCTATGAAAAACAATGCTGCTATGAACATAGTTGAGCACATATCCTTGTGGTATGCTTGAGTATCTTTTGGATATATCAAAAAGTGGTATTGCTGGGTCTTGAGGAAAGTTGTTTCCTAATTTTCTGAGAAATCGTCATACTAATATTGAGTGAGGTAGCCCAGACCCAGAAAGACAATTATCATATGTACTCACTAATAAGTGGTTTTTAAACATAAAGGAAAGACAACCAGCCTACAATTCACAGTCCCAGAGAACCTAGACAACAATGAAGATCCTAAGAGAGACATACATGGATCAATATATATGGGAAGTAGAAAAAGACAAGATCTCCTGAGTAAATTAGGAGCATAGGTATCATGCAAGAGTGTTGAAGGGGAGGGGAGTGGAAATGAGAGGAACAGAGAAAAAAGTATAGCTCAATAAAATCAATAAAAAAGGAAAAAAACTGTGATATTATGTTACATGAATTAAAGGATATTAGTATTCTATTTTTATTAATAATAATTGAAAGATTGGTAATCATTGCCATTGTTCTTATAGTAGACAGCAGAGGCAGCATTCAATGTAAATGGTTATAAAGGAACCAATGGAAAGATACACCTTTAACAAAAGGTATACTGGGTAGGGAGGTTAAGTGTAAGCAAATCTGTTTAATCTTTGTACCTTCAAGATCATGTTCCTCATATCACCGTGTCTACCTAGACTTTATTTAAATTCAACGTTTTCTTATTGACAGTTGAGTGCTGCTGACACTGCTGCAAAGAACAGGTAAGAGATCCATAAGCATAAAGATAATCAATATATAATGACCTCTTAGGGAAAGAGGTGTTTAAAAATTGGATTTGTGGAGAGGAATGCTGTAACCTGACAGTTTTTGTTAGTCTTCCTTTTAAAGCTATACTACATTATTTTATTATTCTGTTGAATGTAATTTTAGACTTACTTTGTAGTTTTTAATAAGAATAACCAACGACAAAGTTTTGGGCTGAAATGGTGGTGTATTTTTTTTATCTGCATCCTCTTGGAAATATTAGATTCAGAAATAAGCTGAACTATTTGCTTTTTTGTTTTATGTTTGTGTTTTTTCTATCAAGTCTGTGCCTTTCATATTGATTTATAGTTTTAAAGGAGATGTGTAAGAGGAAAGTTAATTTAATTTGGTCTGCAGGTAAATTTCTTGGCTTGTTTGAGGAATTATCTCAAATCCCTAACTCTTTGCAGTAGAAAGTTAACTTGCTCCTTTGTTGAGGAAGCATAATGTCATAAGTAAGGTTCACATTAAGTCATGACAAAGGAAGCATGAGTCTCACAAAGGCCACTTCAGTCCTTACTGAGCAAACCTGGGCAAGGTGTCAGCATTATGTGGTACTTTCTCTTTCTAAATTATGTAGACAATTTTAATTTCTCTACCTTTCAAATATAAATGGAATACACGTCATGCAAAATAATTAAAAGTGAGAAAGGAAATACAGTTTCTATATGGAAATCTCAGATGTAAACGGAGTCAGCTACTCCAGTAAATGCTGGGCTTAATCCTTTTGTGAATAAATCAGAAAATACTATATTTACATTCATAAAAAATTGAATATTGCAGTTTCTTTCCAATTATGTCAGTTTCTTTGTTGCAGCAGACAGATGACATAAGCTCAGCAACCATTCTTTTAGGTTTGCTCGTAGTTTTATTTATTTATCTTTATTTTAGATATTTTAGATAGTGTCAAGACTAATGTTGATCTAGGATCCTCCCACCACCCTCTCCTCAATGCTAGGGTTGTAGGTATACACTACCCTGCCCAATCATTCGTTTGGTTGCATCCTCTTTCAGAATTTTCTGTGAAAGAGAAACTTAGCTTTACAATGAACTTTAGGTAACAGTAAATAAAAAAAAAAGGTATCTCCTTGTTTGTGGCAATATTTACTTTTAATCTCTTTATATATTTATCTCTACAATTTCTGGTATAGTCACCAGTTTAATTTTGGGCCAAAAGTTAATCTAAAATTTAATCTCCATAGTTTGAAAAAATTCTTTATATTGCCATTTTCCCGAGATGTGTATATGAAGATCAAGGTTTATGTTGTGGCATGATACTGGTCTCATTTGTATACCCTGCTAATTTCACACATCCAAGTATTCCAGACCAAAAAATAAAGTCTGAAAATCAGATCCCTCCTGAATTCATACCTACTCTTTGCTCCACTGACAATCTTGCTAGAAAACAATATCCTGGGAGCAATTTTTATCCTGAATGGGTGCAACAGATTACCTGTCATTCTATCTCAGAACCTTCTCACTTGCTCTCTGTAAGACAAGGACAGGGCTTATAGGAGGAACATATTACATTCTAAATCTATTGTTTATTCTGACACTGTATTTGTGGATTAAGAAATATGATTTCATTTTATATGCATTCATTCATGCTCTACAGATGATTGCATAAGTATTAATTCTCTATTATATAATTATAATTTTTATGTAATACCACATTATGTACTTTATTTTTAAATTTTATTTACCATATAATAGATGTGAAAAATCTAATTTGCATTAATTTTCTAACTAATAAAAGATTTTTCCCAATAAATAAAAAATAATAGTAAGATACCACACAAAACTGGAACCTACTTCTTGCTAAAGAAACTAACACAAATAAAGCAACTCATGAACAATTGTCCAGTTCAGTGAATTTTTCTCAGTAGTTAACAAAATATTCTCTCAAATGTGTCAGAAAAGTATTTATAGATATACCACGTGTATTTGACTTTCATATTATTTTGCTTCTGTCCTAAACATATAATTATACAATTAAAGCAAAAGTTTTTGCATCAATAATGTAACGGTATGAATGTACTACCGTAAAATAAATAAACAAAACTTACTGTGAGTGTTCTTACATATGTGAGTAGATTCTGGCCCTTTCAACTGACATTATCTAGACTTGAATGTACAATTGAAGAGTACATGGAGTTGACTGGTTTAAGGAGACAATTATAAACAGGGGTCAAAAGATCAAATTTGCAACGGTCAAAAGGTAGGAATCACATTGAAAGGTAGGAGACTTTGCTTTAAGCCTGAGTTCATAAAATACGTACCCATCTAATAACACTTGAAAGAGAGAGGATTATTTAAAAATATCAATTATGTAAAGAAATATGGAGTCACATTTTTTATTTCTTTTTTTTTTCTAGAAAAGTGAAGAAATTTGTTCAGCATCTTCAGAAGTCTACAACAAACAACATCATGTTGAGGAACATTTTGCTGTGGTCTCTTCAGATAAGTCTCCTAGGGATCAGTCTTGGTGGGAATGTTCTCATCTGGCCAATGGAAGGCAGTCACTGGCTAAATATTAAGATAATAATAGATGAACTCATAAGAAAAGAGCACAATGTGACTGTCCTTGTTGCCTCCGGGGCACTTTACATCACACCGTCAACTAGTCCATCTCTGACATTTGAAATATATCCAGTATCCTTTCGCAAGGAGAAAATAGAAAGTGTGATTAAGGATTTTGTTTTGACATGGCTGGAAAACAGGCCATCTCCTTCAACTATCTGGACGTTCTATAAGGAGATGGCCAGAGTCATTGAGGACTTCCACATGGTATCCAGAGGGATCTGTGATGGCGTTCTTAAAAATGAAAAGCTGATGGAAAAGCTGGCAAAAGGGAAGTTTGAAGTTCTGTTATCGGACCCAGTATTTCCTTGTGGTGATATCGTAGCTTTAAAACTGGGAATTCCATTTATCTATTCCTTACGCTTCTCCCCCGCCTCTACAGTGGAAAAGCACTGTGGAAAGGTCCCATTCCCTCCTTCCTATGTTCCTGCAATTTTGTCAGAGCTCACAGACCAGATGTCTTTCACTGACCGAGTAAGAAACTTCATCTCCTACCGAATGCAGGACTACATGTTCGAAACTCTGTGGAAGCCATGGGATTCCTATTATAGTAAGGCTTTAGGTATGTAGCCATTCTAGCTCTATTATTTGAATTATAAACATGGCTTCCTTAAGTCCTTCTTTGTATAAATCTATTACTTCAAGTTTGCATAGAAGTGCACTCATATACTGACATGTAAGAAGGAAAGAATATTTTTAAACAAGCATGGGCTGTAGAATTATGGGACCAATTTACTAATTTTATGGACTTAATGTTTCAACCACTATATGAATAAGATTTCGAGGAATAATTTGGTTACTAAATAAGACTAAATCTTATTAGAATTTATATGGGATTAAAATTTGCCTAGAAATTTTAGTCTTGTGTAGATACATCTGGAAGAAATTACATATTTCATAAGTCTTTTGTTGTATAGATTGCCATCTACAAAAATTTTCTTATTATACATAGAGTCTCCAACTAGTGCTTAATAAAGACTAAGATAAAGGCCAAAGACATTTGAAAGCTTTATTTGTTGTATTTGTACACGGCTAATTTAAGTAAAAACACAAAATGAAATATCTAATTATTTCACTTAATTACTTAAATGAAATATAGTTTTATATGATGAGTAATTATAAATCTAATGTTATAAAACATGTATATTGATTACATTAATGTGTCTATAGTTAGTCTAAAAGTCAAATAGTCTTTGCCCTTCTCTCATTTTTTCTGAGGTTTGTTGTATTCACTAACAATGGGTTTTCTAATATTCGCCAGGCACTGGCTCTGATTACAGATTGTTATTGGAATGATGTAAAGTCAGAGGCATTATAATATTATAATATTAATTATGTAGGAAGATACAGAAATAGGGTAGAGGAGATAGACTTTGGTTGAATAATCAAAAGTGAGTGGCATTCTGAAAAATCTTTAGATTTCATCAGGAAACAGTTAAATAGCAAATATTAGTCTCCCTGAAAAGCAATCATTGGACTGGAAATTGTACCTAAATTGGGAACCAAAATTAGCATAATATATTCTGTCTATTACATATGATTTACTATTAGTGTAGATCAATATGAGAAATGGGGGATACGAGAAAAATGGTAGAGATGACATGGTTGTTAATTCAGTGTGTGTGAGTGTGTGTGTGTGTGTGTGTGTGTGTGAGAGAGAGAGAGAGAGAGAGAGAGAGAGAGAGAGAGAAGTGGCTTATGTACACATGTGTGACTGTGGGTGCCTGTTCATACCAGATGTAAGAGGAAGATGTGGCTTTTCTGCTTTGTCGTTCTCTGCCTTATTCCTTTCAGAATTTACCACTGAACTGAACACTTCTCTAAACAGCTAAGTTTTCCACAGTTATAGGGTTACAGACATATGTGGCCATGTTCATAATTGTTTTCAAAGTGAGTGCTGGATTCTGAACTCTTCTGCACTAAGTGCTCTTACCTACTAGACCACCTCTCTAGATCCTCAATATATGTTTCATTCTCTTGTAAGTTATACTAAGTATTTCAGCTTGGTTCAGGTTGGAATTGTTTAGAGGGATTTGTTTTGCCTCCCCCCCCCAATTTTTTTATTGAAATGGCTGGACATGCAGAGGAGATCCTTGGGCCATTCTCAACTTTACAATCATAGTTCTCATGATTTCTATGCTACCTATCATACCTGTGAGATTATTTGTCACTTAACCTTCCTCAGGATGAAGTTTCAGAATCACAAAGACCATTGTTCTTTGTTTTTAAGTTAGTGCTGATTATAATATCACACTCTTCTAGACTTGGGGCAGGAGAGACTAATCTTTCTTAACAGTTTGTTCATGAGAAAACAATGAGGATTTATGCAGATGTTCATGGTATAAAGCATCATGTTGCTAATTGAATTACCCTCTTCTGACTCAAAATGCCTATATAAGTTTGTTTCTTACCAAGACATAGTAATCTGGTGATCTGAGCGACATGAACACTCATTTTTAAAAGATCAGGTAAGAATAAAAAATACTGACATGCTGAAGTAAGTACCCCATTTTAGTGCAATATATCATTGATGTAGAATAGTAATAAGAATGATGCCGGCAATGGGTCTGGATCTCCTTCCAAAGGGTCATTGAATTTATCATCTGCTTTCCCCCCCTGTTCCAATGCAAGCTTGGTAGAGGCCCCAAAGACATTCATTGTCTCATATTGTCACAGCTGGGAAAACAAATAAGCCAAATTTCCCAGAGATTAATTCTCTGTGAAAGAATGTAATGAGAACCACAGAGTGGATTCTTAATCTCTGGTAATTACTAGGAATTGGATCTTACAATGTCAAAATTATACGTTTTTCTAAATCATGACTATTCCATTAAAACTCATGGATCTGTATTGATAGTAGCTAGCAATAGTTAACTTATCCTGTCCCTAGGTGTGTGTGTGTATATACACACACATACATATGTATGTATGTATGTATGTATATATATATATACATACATATGTATGTATGTATGTATGTATGTATATATATATATATATAATCACATAACTTTGTTATTTCACTTCTGAGCAAGAAAAAATCATTATTACAGATGAAAGTATTGAGATTTCAAAATATCAGGTATGTTAAAGTAAAATCATACACTAATAACTTAAATAATTTTCAAATAATTCTCCTGTGCCTTCTTATTTTCGTATTTTGTTCTAATTTGTTTTTGATAACTTAATACACTAATACTGCATCTATATCACCTCCCCTTCTCCCTTACCTTTCAACTCCTCCCACCTTTCCCCTCTCCTTCCCAGTCATGATTTTTTCGTCAATTATTATTGTTACATGCATATGCAATATATGTATTTATATATGTATAAAGTTTGCTGAGCCCATTTAGCATTGCTTATATGTGCAAGTATCCAGAGCTCAGTACTTGGGGTTTACAAACCAAGGCAGGAGCTGCTTACTAAAAGAGGCTGGTTCTCCCTCTTTTGGGAGCTGTTAGCCCCACCTGTAGCTATTTATCTAGGGGGGAGGACAATATTGAATTCTCCCTAGCTATACTGTTAAGTCAACTGATGCCATTATTCTGTTCGTGTTTAGGTAACCATATTGGTGAGATTTCATGGGTGCATTTTCCCTGTTGTGTCTAGCACAATGTCTAGCAACAGGGGTCCTGAATCCCTTGCTCTTACAACCTTCCCACCTCCTCTTCTCTTATTTTCACTGAGGCTTAGTTGTAGAGTGTATTGCAGTTGTGTCAGTTGAGGTTGGACTATCTCAACATAATAAACTCATAGATAACATCATCCTAAATTCCAAAACCACAAAACAAAACCTACTGAAACCCCTGTTTCTTTTCAATATTTTGCTTGAAGCCCTAGCTAGAACAATAAGACACAGGCAGGAAATTAAAAGATCACAAATAGGAAACTGAGTCAAGTTATCCCTATTTGCAGATGATATTATAAGAGATCCCCCAAATTCCATCAGAAAACACAAGATGATTAATAGGTTCAGCATTCAAAATATTCAAAATATAAGTAGACTCACAAAAGTAAGTAGACCTATATAGTGTGTAGTGCCCACCAATAACAAGAATGCTGAAAAAAAATCATGGAAGACTATCATTCATAATAGCTCCAAAAATATATCAAAGAAAGTTGACCTAGGAACTGAAAGAATTCTGCAATGAAAGATGTGAATATCTGAAGGAAGAGATCAAAGAAAACACTAGAAAATGAAAAGATGCCCCATGCTCATGGAGCAGTAAAATTAATATTGTGAAAAAGACCATGCTACCAAGAGCAACTTACAGATTCAATGCAATCCTAAACAAAATCCCCATGACATTCTTTTCAGAAATAAATAAAAAAACAAAACTAAATTAAAACTCATATGACATCACAAAAGACCCTGGATAGCCAAAATAATCTTAAGCAAAACGGAATATGCTGAGGGATTACCAACCAGACTCCAGAACTTTTTCATCCAATTTAAATTTAAGATAAAAATTTATCAGTTATTTAACGTAGTTTTATTTGAACATTCTTAAATATTTTCTTTTAGTTTTTTGAAAACTTTTTAATTCTGTCTTTTAACTATTCTTAATTTCCTGCATGAAGATTAATTAGCTGTGTTGTTGCTATGTCATTCACTATTTCTTAAGGAATATAGCTCTCTGGGGCTCTCTGATCTCTGAGATCTGTTGTCTGGGATATCTTTTCTAGCTCTAAGAGACTGCTGTAAACAGTCTCTAGCTGAAAATAAGAAAAAGGGTCTTCACATTTCAAATATGATTGTTTAAACTTAAAACAGGTAAATTTTATGTTTATTTTTATGTTATTTTCAAAAATGCTACCAAAATTTTACAATATTTTAAAGAGAAAATAATACAGATTTGCCTAACAGTGGAATATATAACATCCATTATGCATTAATATAAGCTTTATGCTCTGACCACTACAAAACAAGCAGGAATTTGAAGGAGCATCTTTTGTATATTTAGGATAATATATTATATATAATTATATAATATAGTATTTATATATAAAAATTAACTGAGAAATTTGAAATATCAACAAAACTATTTTAACTAAATGCTGTATTCAGATACTTATTCAAACCAGGTACTCATGGAGACTAAATGATTAATGTAAAAGAAAGATTTGGAAATCAATAAGTAATTTTATCTATTCAAGTGTCACTTTCATTAATAAATCAGACAGATTTGATACAAATTCTTCTCTTTTCACTTATGGAAATTCAACTCCATTAGATAATACCTACAAAAATCCATAAAAATGTACTTACATTATTTGAATTTGTAATTGTGAAATATTTTGGTAATATATGAAACTAGGGATCAAAATACATCAGAAGCCTAAGGCAATTCTCATGAAGATAAACTCTTTACCATCCAAGTATAATTTCTAAACAAAGAAATACATGCACCTGTTGTTAACTAAATGCAGTATTTCTTTATCACAGCATAATAAAATTATTTTACTGCCCAGCAAGTATCATTTAAAACTCAAAAACTGACACTGAAAATTTCCTGCTTTAAACTCCCAAGTGATTTAGTGGTGCTGTCAATGACACTCTCTATGGACACCAATATGAGATATTTCACACTCTCATCTGGCTTCTGTGTTTCAAAACTGAATTGGCTGCAAAGTACTACATCAGTCTCCAAACTGAAGCTGTCTCCTCAGAAATTATAAAAATCACAATTCTAACAGTGCATCATTCCCAGGTTTTCTTTCTCCCTCTTTGTGGTCCTTCAGTTACTGAAGAACTTGGAATTTCAGGATTCAAGAGTAACTGATTGTGAAGTAACATTGCATGCTAAATGTCCATATTTCAGCTTTGCTTTTTATCCTCTTGACTATATTATTTGTTATCATGGCTCTGTTTAATAGCATCATGATGAGTCTGACATTCCAAACTTTATGGAACTGCCTTTGCTGAGTTCAGATTGGTTCAGAATTTTAAGTGGTACCTCTAAACCCATCTCAAAGCTACATCACTAATTTAATCACTGAATTCTTTAATCCGCTAACTTGGGAACTTTTATAACTATTAAGATCTTATATAGTGTCGTTCCTCTGAGGAAAGCAGTTTCCATGGTAGCTCTACAGAGACTGCTAACTTAGAAAGCAATCTAACAAATTAGTTCTGTTGTCTTTCATTTACACCCAAGAAAAGTGAGGCTGAGTGGTCCAGATCATTCTCCGGCATCTTCAAACCTTCAAAGGATATAATGCCTCTGGTTGGGGCCTTTTGTGTAGTCTCATTTCTATAGGTAAAACAGACCCTATTTCAACAGCCTCTAAGGAGCTGTGTTTTGAATTGTTTTAAATTTTGCCTTATGGAGGAAAAAAAGCCTGTAACAAGGAGGTAAGAAGCAATTATAGTAACTCAGAGTAAAAGGGGCATCCTCTACACAATGTTTACTAGTGCACCCCACTACTCAATCAATCTAAAACTTCTAAACTTAGTTGTTGGAGCCAATAAATTGAAGTTTTCTTCCTAAATGTGAATGATAATGCAGGTTTGGCAGTGAGTCAAATAAAGTAATGAATATACTCTAAGTTGGATGACTTTGTCATATTAGTTTCTGGACTTAATTACAGTTCTCAATGAAGTGAAGGAGATAATGTTTGACATCCAATTTTGGAGAATCTAAAAAGATAATGTATACAGATCACTTATAATAAGGACAAATTATTTTATTTTACAAAGTGGACCTGGCATCACAGAACACACAGACACACATTTCAGAACTTTTCATTACACTTGGACTAGGTTTCTTCTCTACCCACACTATAGTCATGTTGATACATATTAAGTTCAGTTATGTAAGTTCTTTCTTAACTTATGTAACATTTGAAATATGAGTGGATGTAACTAGACTATCATATTCAATATTATTTTACCTGAAATATACTTAAATACATTGAACTTTTCTTTTTAATCTTAAAAGACCCGCAGTAGACAGTTTCCCAAAGTGGATGCCGTCATGATAAAGAAGTTTTCCCAGCTCTATGTTTTTCATTTGGCTCTGACTGAAATTGTCCTCAGCGGGAATGTGCTAATTTGGCCTACAGATGGCAGCCATTGGTTAAATATTAAAATCCTCCTTGAAGAATTGATTCAACGAAATCACAGTGTGACTGTACTGGCTACATCAGAAACTTTGTTTATCAACTCCAGTCCTGATGACTTCATGCACTTTGAAGAGATTCCGGTTTCCTACAAGAAAAGCAATATAGATGAAATAATTGAGCACATGATAGCCCTGTGGCTAGACCACAGGCCAACACCTCTCACCATGTGGACATTCTACAAAGAACTAGGAAAGCTCCTTGAGACTTTCTACCAAGTAAACATTCAGATCTGTGATGGCGTACTAAACAATCCCACACTAATGTCAAGACTTCAGAACCGTGGCTTTGATGTGTTAATTGCTGACCCAGTAACAATTTGTGGTGACCTGGTTGCTCTGAAATTGGGAATTCCGTTTGTGTATACATTGCGCTTCTCTCCAGCCTTTACAGTGGAGAGGCACTGTGGGAAAATCCCAGCACCTATTTCGTATGTACCTGCAGCCCTGTCAGAGCTCACTGACCAGATGTCCTTTGGTGAAAGGGTTAAGAACACCATATCTTATCCTCTGCAGGACTATATATTTCAGTCCTACTGGGGAAGATGGGATTCATACTACAGCAGAGTTCTAGGTGAGTCTCAACATCTGTGTGATGATGACTCCAGATGCCTTCATTCTTACTCATTCAGCTAAAGTTATCCACCCCGCTGGATGAGCCACAATTCAGTGAATGTACATGGTATATTTCTACAAGTCTTTAATTACTGATTTTGTTTAAGAAAATTCTTCAAAGTATGTTGTAGTGGTATTAATTTGCATGCAGTTTTTATCCACTGGAAAGAAAATATTTTTATTTAGTCAGTAGCTTTACAGCGTTCAAATAAACATCTAAATATCAATAAATTTCCCCTTAGTAAGGTAAATTATGACATACCCACACAAACAAAGTAGAAAATATTGTGATAGCATATAATCTCTCCACTCTTCAGTCTGTCCTTATCTGCAAAAACTACATTAGAAAACATAAAATTCTATCATTGACAAACACACGTTTACATTCTAGCTTGCTGTTCGCTATTTGCCCTAAACATCTCAGGAGGGCTAGCCATCTCTAATCACGATGCTTCTCGACCTCCTATATGTTTAAAGACTTTTGGCCTTAAACTTTCCTTAGAAAAATCAATCAGATAGAATAATGTAAACTGAGAAAGTCGTTTCTAGATGGTTGTGTATATTACTCTCTTCTTGATGCTCATGCGATTACCTTCCACATTTTCTTTCTTTCCTGAATGGCTTTTGTCCAGATATGTTAGTGCTTATGGGAACTAATTAGTTCACAGTTTAATACTTTCAGAAGTTAGGTGCAAAACATTATCCTCTTACATATTTTTCACTCTTTTCTACCTCCCTCTATTCTTTTCTTTTTCTTCCTTACCTCTTGTTTCATTTGTGTAAAGGAATATTTACTGAGAATAAAATAGGTACCTAATAATTTCTTTTTTTTAATTTGATGCCAATATAACATTTAGTTTTTTATTGTTAAAAGAAAAAAATTATATTTACTCCCCTTGGCCCAGGCCCTCCCACTCCCCCACTACCCCATCGCCCTCCCCCTGCTTCCT
>JAQHUG010000752.1:33811-54388 GCA_028555095.1 Dicrostonyx torquatus | reverse complement strand
TGTTTTTCTTGGGTTCACCTTGCTATTTGGCTTCTCTAGGCTTGTGAGTTATAAGCTTAATGTCCTACATATAAGAAATATAATAAGTTTACAGCTTATATTCAAAATTACATTATATGTAACATTATATACAAATAAACATTTAAGGCTAAATATACTTTAAACTATACTCTTCATTAACTCTTTAATGTTTGAGCCATAATTACATTTCCATGAAGATCTGTATCTAAAATTAATTAATTAATATCTTCAAAAGAAGGGTAACACCATAGTTTAGTATGTAAAATATCTACTTTGCAAGCATGAGGACTTGAGTTCAATATTCAGAACATATTTAAAACAAACAACAATGATGACAAACAAACAAGCAAAACCAGCAATTTGTGGTTGTGCATACTTGCAATACCAGTTCCCTGAAAGACTGCTGCTCACCCAGCCTAGTTCATTTGGCAAGTTATTGAGAGATCCCATATCACCACCAACATCTAAAAGTAAATAGCACCTGAGAAACGACATCTGAGGTTGACCTCATGTATGTGTACACAGACAGACATAGACAGAGCAGTATATGACTTCACATGTACATACAGAGAGGTAAGCAGAGGCAATGGTGACCTCATATGCACATACATATAGATGCAAGCAGAGACAATGGGGCTTAATAGTACATACACAGAGATACATAGAGAAGTAGAGGATTACTACAATGAAAAGCATCATTTGGACATTATAGGGCACCTGCACATATGAGCTCACGCTGATTGCAACAATATGGACAAAGCCTGTGCTGGCCAAAGCTGTACCAAACTGAGTTGCTGACAGGAGCTAGTTAACTCTACAAGTTCCACTGGAAGACAATGCATTTAAGTATATTAAGTCAACACAAATTTATCTTGAAGGACTTAAAAAACAAAACAGGACAAAAGGTTGGGTAAGTATGGAAGAGGATGGATCTGGGAAGAGTTGGGTAAAGGGTAAGAATGATCAAGGCAGATTACATGAAACTCTCGAAGAACACACACACACACACACACACTAGGTGGAATGTAGTTCTTAGTGGAGCCCAGGAAGATTAATGTGAATTTTTATGTCTTTGGATGTAGTAAAATGATAAGTTCTAGTCTTTCTTGAATAACTGAATGTTTTAGCCAGAAACTAAAATATATGGGGTTACTTGAAAATATTTCTAAAACTGTTCTTGTCCTGTGTGGGAAAAGTTAAATTTAAAAAGAAAAAAATTGCAAAGCATGTGGCCTCTGGTATGACCTAAGTTTTTCCTCTTAAAGTAAGTCATAAGAATAACACAACACCCATGGCAGCCTTTGTAAATAGAAATTTCCCAACTTCTTACTTTACCTGATAATGATCTAGAATTACAAATCCGACCATTTGAGAAATTGTTTGCTAAATACTTAAGTCCCTTATTTTTCTCAAGTTACCAAACCTCCTATTCTATTTTTTTCCTTGTGTACCTGTGCCATGGTGTGCAGGTGGAGGATATAAAGGAACAGTATGTGTAGGGCATCTCTTCCTCTGCCAAGCAAGTCCTGGAGACTGAATTCATGTCCTTTAGCTTGGTGGCAAGTACCTTTACCCACTAAGCCATATCCCTAAACATCTCTGAATAGGAAATATTTCAGTACAAATACAATGTCCAAAACTGGTACTATGTAATGACTTCCCTTAGCAATTATGTAATTTTACAGTGTTATAAATACCTAGTGTGAATAAGCTGATCTTGAAAGAAAAGAACTACATTATTTTTATATTATTATTATTATGAACATAAGAGATTTCATAAAATATTCACTTCCTACAGTTTCCATTAAAATGTTATTCTTCTATTCCTTAGGGTAAAAGTGGAGTAGAAAAGTTGGACTGTGGTTAGAGACTGCACATATGTTTTCAGGGGACAGAGTTGAGCACAAGGTCTATATAGTGTGTGAGTGGGATTGTAGGATGATATGGTTCGTCACCTTATACACCTAACAGCCAAGGGAGCAGGAGTGTCATGAGTATGACAAACATGTTTGTTCATTTCCAGGAGTGCATGTAGCAAGTCTTCCTTATGCTGACATTTGCTCCTTGTCTTCCAGAATGACTGTTCTCTCCCCTCTGCATACATTTTAGTCATAATGATTCTGTGCATAATGATTCTGTGCATAATGATCTGTAACATAGCCAGGAACCTGTCGCCCCAGAACCAATGTGGCTTCCTGAAATCAGATTTTAGTCTCCCAAAGTTAACTAACTAAACTTATTCACTTCATATATTACTTTGCAAATAAATTTTGTCATGGAAACAAATTATATCATAAAGCGTGAGTTTAAGGAAGGGAAGATTTTTTTACTTTCATAAGAAATCAGGTCATCTTTAAATTTTATTACCAAATTATTTATCTTATACTTAAATCACATCTATAATATCTCTGTGCATTGTTTCTTCGTTTTTTAAACTGGTAATTAGCTTATTCAGATAAGTTCTGTTAATGAATCATTAGACATGTTGATTACCTTAAAAATAGTCCCACAAATAAAAATAATCACAAAAGGACTGATGAGATTGCTTAGTCAGTGATGGGGTGGCTTTACAAGTATGAGGAATTGATACTGATCCTCGAATCCACACTCCTAATATCATAGCACTAGAGGTAGAGACACTTGATTCCATGGAGTTTGTTAGGACACACAAAAAAATTTAAATGTCTGTTGGTAAATCATGGGCATATATAATTACAGATTATGTCTCAGGAAGAGTATCAATAACACTTAAAAGGGAAAGTCTGGTATTGTAACTCTTCGAGTAATATTGGTACATGTTGTAGTTTGTGCAATAGATTTCACACAGACGGATAAAATTATATATTACCATGTAGAGTTAAATATAAAGTAGTCAAAATTACAGAGGAATAATGAGAAGTAATGATTTCTGGGAGCTCGACATGCTAGGAATTAGAAGGTATCAGGTTAAGGTCCAAAGGTCCAATTACAAAATGAGTTATATTCCACAAAGTAACAGTTGACTGTAATGCATTGTACACCATAACATTTTGCTAAGGACACATATCTTTAAGTTTCCTTTCATATAGACAATGATAATATTCTTCAAATAATAATAAAGGCAAGAGGAAACTGTATGAAGTAGTGGATATATTCAGACTCAGATTCCTGTATTGGTTGCATGGCTTCAAACCAATCAACCTGAATAGGAATCTTATTATTTATAAAATGTTTCACAAAAATAAGTGTTAATGTTTAAAGTAAGTTTTATCAAATGTGTTGCAAAGAAACATTATGAGATAGAATAGTAATGTTTGATATACCTTCTTTAAGCCTAGTGACTTATTGGTTTATGAAGTTATGTTTTTATATGAAGGCCTCCTTCTATTCTTGAGTTGATTTAAGTGAGATACAAATATTTTGTATTTTTCGACATTGCTGGTTTTATTTATTCATGTCTAAATAGATGTTTGTTTCCATAAATGATTATAGACTTTTAGTATGTAGAATGTCAAATATTTTAGGCTGACCTCTCCTGTTGTAGATAAGTTCCATACCTGTTATAGATGTTTCTTTCTTTATTTGGCCTGGTAAAAAACAAGACTCATTACTTATAACTCTGTTAGAGAAATATATGCACAAAAGCAAATTTTTGTAGTGCTCTCTTTGCGAATGATTCTGTTCACTGTTTCAATGTTCATAAATTTTATGAAAATGTACCCTAGTCAGAAAATATAGATTTTACTCCCTATTTGTTCATGAGGATTGAAGGAGTAAATATGTATCACCTTGTGGTGATATAGGTTTCTCACTATTGAAGAAAATGTTTAGACATAAGGAGAGGATAAATATATTTACATGTGTACTCAGGCCTTGCTTTGTCCTGCAAAAATGCCTGAACAGCATAAGAAATGAAAATTGGCAGTATGAATACCTGTCTTTTAGATTCTATCTCTCAATAAAGTGAAACCTTAGTCTATGAAGAAAATATTGATTTTAAGGTTTAAACTCTGAAAGTAAAAGGTGAGCATGAAATATTTTCTGAAATTTAGCAATGAGGGAAACAATATCCATATAAAGGAGAAACCAATTGAAAAAAAATTGATTATAACTTAAATATTTTTAATACTTGAATAGAGTATAAAATGAAAAAAATCAATAGAAATATACACAAATTGAAGAAGCTATCTCCCACTATTTCCAATTCATAAATATAATAACAATAAGAAAAATATATTATGCTTATTTATTTGATGTGAAACTGTATTACTAGCATTTGATAATAACCAACTCATATCTAATATTAACCAATAGGCATATATATGTAAATGGTTTAATTTCATGAATAAAGGGTTTGTAGGTGCTATACATAAACAGTAACTGACAGATTTCTCTCCTTTTTGTGCATTTATAAGTCTGGAAGATAATGTTTGACTTCATACTTAAATTGTCACTTCAATTGAATAGACACTCACTCTCTGCAGAGCAGGATAAGGAGACACAGCAGTGATTTTTCAGAAATGAACCATGGCAATTTTGTTGCTGTGGCTCTGCTGTGCTTCTCTTCTGGCTCTGCTGTGGCTCAGCTGTGGCTCAGCTGTGCTTCTGCAGTGACTCTGCTGTGGCTCTGCAGTGGCTCTGCTGTGGTTCAGCTGTGCTTCTGCTGTGGCTCAGCTGTGGCTCTGCTGTGGCTCAGCTGTGGCTCTGCTGTGGCTCAGTTGTGCTTTGCTGTGGCTCTGCTGTGGCTCAGCTGTGCTTCTGCAGTGGTTCAGCTGTGCTTCTGCTGTGGCTCAGCTGTGCTTCTGCTGTGGCTCAGCTGTGCTTCAGCTGTGCTTCTGCTGTGGCTCTGCTGTGCTTCTGCTGTGGCTCAGCTGTGCTTCTGCTGTGGCTCAGCTGTGCTTCTGTTGTGACTCTGCTTTGCCTCTGCCATGGCCCTGCTGTGCTGATTACAGTTTCTGTGACAAGGTCCTGGAGTGCATCTAGGATATGAACCTTTGACTCAACCTAAAGCTTCTTCTCAATGAGCTCATGGAGAGAAGACAGAGGTGACAGTTCTGACTAATCAGACTATTCTCCCAGATCACAACACATCAAGAATTCTGCACTGGCCTTCGCAAGAATCCCTACTCCCTGTGAGAGGGAGATGACTAAACATTCACTATGTGAGCTCAGAGATCTAGCATGAATGGAATGCCAATTTTGCCACTTTGCAAGCAGCAGGACAACTGCAACATATTCTTCCAACAACTAGGAAGTGTGAAGTTCTCACCAGACTGCTCTGTCATACCGTGAAATATAATAGATGTTATTAAATATATAAAGCTACAAGTGAATGTCAGTTTAATAGAAAATGCCTTGTTATCACAATTTTTAGTTTTCTATTTTGGCAGTTTCATATATTGTGATTATTGATTTTTATGTGTTAACTTTTTATGTACCTGGATAAATTGAACTTAGCATAGTTTATGGCTTTTAGAAATTTATTTCTCTTTTTGTGACTAATATGTTATATTATTATTATACTTCCCCTTTTCACATATATGCCCTTCTAATCTCTTTCAAAATTATGACCTGATTTTCATTAATTATAGCATACACATATGTATATGTTTGTGCCTGCTGTACTTCTAAATACATGAATACAGTCTGCTTGATTTGTATAATGTTACTTGAATAAGTGTTCAGGGCTGACAACTTGGTAGAGGATAACAACTAACCCACTGGTACCCTCCTCTCTGGGAAAGACTATTTCTGCTACTTTCAGAATTACTGATAGTTCTTTGTGTATGGTTGAGGCCTCCAGGTCTTTCCCCTAACCACTCCATCATCTCTCTGGTTGTTGTCCTTGTTCAGCTCACATATGAGCACTCTTGTTGGTAAGACTTACAGTGCCGCTCTTGACATTACTAGGAACTGCAATTTCACAGCAAACGCCCTCATCCTTTGGCTCTTACAATCTTTCTGCTCGCTTATTACATTAAAACTATGTTACTAAATTATTTACCAACAAGTGTAAATACTTAATCAAATATTCTTTACTTTTTATGGGCTTCATATTTATAACCATGGATCACTGCTTGGGTGTATATGGGCATATGTGTGCATGCCTATGATGCCGTGTGTGAATGTGTGTGAAGGCTGGAGGGCATTGACTGTTCATTTTTAACACTCTCACCTTAATTGTTAAAATACATTTTCAAGGAACTTCAATTCTGATTTGGCTAATCTGGTTATAAAATGAGTTCTAGGTATTCATTTCTCTGTAAATCCACAGAACTGAGATTACAGGCATAGGCTGATAGCTTTTAATTGAACGCTAAGAATACAAGCTCAGAGCATCTTGCTGTGGGACAAATATGTTACCAACTGTGTCATCTCCAAGCTTGATGTATGGCTGCTTTCACATAGATTTCAACAACTATTATAATTGTTGTATCAATCATTTAAAATTCTCCTCATGAAATTGTCGTAAAGGCTAGAAGTACCCATAACGTAAAGTGAGCAAGGGATATAAACAATCCAATGGTGGAGAAGTGAGGTGGTTTTAATGCACTGCCTGGAAACTCCAAGCTCAGTATCCTTGAGCAATGATCATTTGCTGCATAACTATGTGATTAGGCTGTGTGAGTCTATGCATGTTTCAAAACAATGCTAAATGTGACCATCATTGAAAGTAATATGTACCCTGCACAGGATCAATAGGTTTACATAAAAGGATTTTCATCACGTGTTTCTTTTCTCACTTCTAGCACGTTTTTTTTCTTTAGGTAATGTTAGTAATTTTTAATATAAATATCTTCTCTAAACAGCTCTTAAAAGTAGTATCTAATATTTTTCTAGTTGCTTTATTTATTTATTTATTGGTTCTTTTCAAAACAGAGTTTCTCTGTAGCTTTGGAACCTGACCTGTAACTAGCTCTTGTAGACCATGCTGGCCTCGAACTCACAGAGATCTGCCTACCTCTGCCTCCTTAGTGCTGGGATTAAAGGCGTGCGCCGCCACTGTCTGGCCCATTATTTTTCTTAAAGGTAAGTGTTAAGAGAGGTATGGCAATCCCTATATTTGTATCTCACATCTCAAAGTTTACTGTATTGAAGAATTAATCTGGGTTTCCTGATTAAGAAAATGGTGATAAATCATGTCTAGAATGGTACTCATCTAACATAATGCTGAAAGCAAGACTATGACTGTGCATAATAGAAATTTTTTACTAGCTGGAGACTGGAGACCAACTGAAGTGTGGCAAGTAGTTTATAGAAGATAAAAATGATCTCTCTCCTGCTGCTTATTGGAGAAAAGGGATCTTTGTGGAACTCATCCTCAATTGTAACTACACTTACATTTTTATTGCTTTATTGTTTAGAGATGGCATTTGCATATTGCCTTTCTTTCACTAACCCTGGTTTGGTTCTTTTTCATACTCTCCTTTTCTTTTAAAATATCACCATGATAAACATCCTAGAAGACCCAAGTTTTCTTCCCAATGGCTAATAAGGAAATGTAAGATACATTTTTACTTGGCAAACTTGAGTGCAAATTTGCTCCCTGCAATATTATGTGTACTCTCCAGGAAGACCCACCACATTATGTGAGACTATGGGGAAAGCTGAGATTTGGCTGATGCGAACATATTGGGACTTTGAATTCCCTCGTCCATATTTACCTAATTTTGAGTTTGTGGGAGGACTGCACTGCAAACCTGCCAAGCCTTTACCTAAGGTAGGTCTATGAAGGGTAAGACCTTAGGAGCTGCATGACACAATAGTTGATTTTGCCTCTGAAGTTAACAGCTTTAATAGCAGAGATGCATTGCTGAGTAGCTCTGCTCCATTAGGAGAACTTACTGCTCTCATCACAGTTGCTCTGTTTAAACTATATTGGGTCATTTGGACTTGAGATCTTAAGCTTAGATTGGATCTCGGGGAGAGTAGAAGTGGTAGGTGGCTGGGAGGAGTGGAGGGAAGAAAAACTGTGGTAGGGATGTATTATATGAGAGAAGAATTTATTTTGATTAAAAATTTAAAAAGAAACTAAAGAGAAAAAGAAAATAAAAGGTGTATTAAAATGTCTGTGTTTCTATAGTGTGGATACTGCAGTGGGAATGGAAAAGTCTAACTAAGGGTGGATCACCACGGGACTGTTAAAGTCTTCCTCATGTGCCAGAGAGAGCTGTGAACTGGGAAACCTTTTCCAACTGTTTGATAGAGAAACAGTTCATGGGAAGTCCTGATGAATTTTTTTAGGAATGATGAGTAAGAGAAAGCACATGTGGAGGGTCCTCAGAATCAGGCAGGTCTTTCATTCCTCAGTCCTGTGGATTTAATGGACAAGGTGGTGATCTGTATTGTCATAGTAATGACAGGTATGGAATCTCCAGGACTGATGATGATGAGATGGCTTTAGGTTTTAGCATAATCTTTTCAAGAAGATGAAGGGATATTTTAGACGATTGTTAGAGAACATTTGGTTTGATCAACAAATAACATTTTATGTATATTGAGACTCATTTACATGAAGTAAAAATAAGAAAATGGCTAGACAGATTCAAATATTATAACAGTTATACAATCATTGAATTAGGATTATTTGGGTTTGTTAGGCATAATAATAATTTTAAAACCTGGCTTTCTGGCTTTAATTATATACATTCAAGTAAACAAACATTGTATTTTCTTTCAGTTAAACTTTGTGAATTATATGTCAACTTAAAAAGAGAGAAGCTGCCCCTATGTTCTGGTCCCTTCTATGGTGATTTGGAGTCACATTTATTCTTGTATATACTTTATTCATTTTTTCAGAAACATTTCCTGATACAGTTACTATTGGTTTTACATGACATGGGACAGACAAACCTAAAAGTTTCTTTGCCCTTGAGTTCCATGGTTTGCATGTAGAACTGTAAATGAACAAAATCTCACCTAATGAATCTACACAATTTCAATATGATATTATGTTTTCAGGAAATGGAAGAATTTGTTCAGAGCTCAGGGGAACATGGTATTGTGGTGTTTTCTTTGGGGTCAATGGTGAAAAACCTGACAGAAGAAAAGGCCACTCTCATTGCCTCTGCCCTGGCCCAGATTCCTCAGAAGGTCAGTACAACCCCCGATCCTGGAGACCAGAAATTCTTGGACTGACGATGGGATAGTGGAACAGGTAGTGGTGTTTGCTGGAAATCTGAAGCTGAAATTTCTGATTCTCTGAACACAGCTAGTGTCACCTTTCATTATTACTGACAGAACATATAAATGATGTTTTATGTGTTCATTTGCCTTATTATACAGTTATTGTGAAAATATAGACTTCTATAATTATTTTCTATATATAGGATAGAAAGGAAAACCTTAGGCCACTTCTAGAATTATTTGGCCAAAACTGACTGCCACTGGATATTTGAAATTTGGTTTACCAGCATGCTTTAAAAAAAAAAAAGAGCATACACTCTTCAGAAAGAATTCATGCTAAAAACTATACTACAAATTTTTGAATTTGTATTTCATATTGTCTTATTAAGACAATGTGAAAATATTGGCATTTTGCAAGTAAAAGCATCAAGTCTTTTATTCTTTCTAAATCAAATATTTTTTAATTGTGAAAGCAAAATCCAAATATTATTTTAAAATATAATTATTTCTATAATTATTATATAATTACTATAACCTTAGTATTTGTCATTATAATTATTCAACTCAAGTCCCTATTCAAAATTATTCATGGGATAATTTATAATCAATCATGTATTGATTACTATTCATATGATTGTATAAAGGTAATATACTGATAAGCATCTTAAAAATTCTACCTTTTATGCTTACACTTGTCTCTTTCTCTTTCTTGTTTAAAAATTATAAACTTGCCTCATTACTCCAAGAATAAGTTTTTAAAAGGTGACATGTCAACAAACCATATCTACTTCTCCCTCGAAGAAAATAAAATTAAATCAAACAAAAAGTGGAAGAATGGTATAAGCATTGAGATAAACATAAAATGGTAATAGAGTAAGATAAGGGAAAAGGGAAGAAGAAGAAATAAATGAAAATAAGAAAAGGAGGAGGTAGAAAACACAATGGAAACAGGAAGAAAAGATGATGGTAAACAAAAAGTGGCCTCCAAAGGAGAAGCTAACGTCAATCACCAAGAAGCACCCCATTAGATCACATGGAATTCGTTTAATGTATCTTGCGTTTGTGTTTGTTTTAATAATTTGCACCCCATATTTTGATTTGATAAAATATATCAATTTGTGTTCTAGTTTATTTCTAATGGTATTTCAGTAATAAGTATTAAAATACTAATCTATGCTTAATAGACCAGTAGTAGAAGCCATTAGTTGTTCACTGCCCTATTCTATCTCAGTGCTTGCAAATGCCCACATCAGAAACCACGTTTTCAAAGACCACCTAAAGTATGTACACCACTTCTTCCCAATAACTCACTGCCTTAGAATACCCTCAATGTGTGTCATTACCTATAATACCACAGCTTGTCTTCCACAGGTTTTGTGGCGATACAAAGGAAAGATACCAGCAACTTTAGGATCCAATACGAAGCTGTTTGATTGGATTCCCCAGAATGACCTTCTTGGTGAGACTCTGTGGCCAGAAAATTCTTTATAGTTAAGAAAAACATTAAGCAATTGCTTAGCTTTGAGTAAGTTGACAAATAATTTTAACAATTTTTACATATTACTTCAAGTTTTCCTTTTGTGGTAGTATTGGGTAGTACCTTAGGGTAGCATCAAGCAAATCAAACGCTCCACTGTTGAACACAGTACAGCACTTCACATCCAGATTTAAGGTGGATGTAAATTGTATAGGTCCACAGAGTACCCATGCCCAAAAGGATATCTTGCAAATCTCATTGGTTTTCAAGTTTCTATCAGATGTGAGACATTACCACTTTATTAATACCTTCCAAGACAATGAAAGGAGTTAATTTCCCCTTTCTCTGGGATTGTAATTTCCTGAATTAGCAGTGTCTCATATGTTCAACATTTATAGAAAATGCTACCTTATAGTGTAACTCTTCATCCCTTCTACTTTGGAATTTGTGCCAACTAATTAGCCTGAAACCTATATTCACTCCTTCCTCTGTCCTCAAAACAGGACATCCCAAAACCAGAGCTTTTATCACGCATGGTGGAACAAATGGAATATATGAGGCCATTTACCATGGGATCCCTATGGTGGGAGTTCCCATGTTCGCTGATCAGCCTGACAACATTGCTCACATGAAGGCCAAAGGATCAGCTGTGGAGGTGAACATGAACACAATGTCAAGTGCAGATTTTCTCAACGCTGTGAGGACAGTCATTAATGACCCATCGTAAGTGTTGAACTGTGTAAAACCCTGTCTGTCATGGATGGACTATTCACCATTTTGGAATGTTTCTACAAATTACATATTTTGAATTTAGTTTAGTGTCAAGTAACCAGAGGCAAATGTAAACACTGCTTGTTTCATTTTCAACTACGGAGGTTATATTCTAAAATTGAAAATTGAAAAGGTAATGTGTTCAACATTAGTCATGCATAAATAACTATTAACATTGTGTTATCAAACATTAATGTCAACATTTCCTTCTGAGTATTCTATAATTGCGTAAACAGTATAAAACTCTTAATTCAGGGACTGAACTGCGGGATAGAAATATCAGTAATTCTTGGAATGAGCTATTGTGTTTCATAAATGTTGACCTTGCAGTCTATTCAACCTCACATTATGAAGATTTTAATTGCTGGTAACTTGGTTCATTTTATTAAAAATTAAAGTAGAAAAGTTTATGATTATTTTCAGCTCAACTTCACAGAATGTTCACTAGATTTGTTGCTAGATTTTAAAATCACGTAGGCAATAAAATAGAACCACAACTACTGTCAGAAAACTCCACCTACATATTAAAATACACGTCATTTGACATGTCACATGAACTTCAACCCTAATGGTACTGCTGTTTTACCGGAGATTGCAAGGGTGTGCTATTCCACTCTCTAATTTCACAAAAAAATTAAAAGCATGAAAGATTATATATGAATATGTAAATGTTGATTTTAGTTATTTGAATATTTTGACAGTCAAACTATGTTTCTATATATAACGTGATGTGTACAGTATGTGAATATGATCATTAACTATCCTGTCTCATTTATAATAAAATTTCAGGTGTTTTGGTATTTATAAAAGTGTTAAAATCAAACACATGTAATTTTAGCCTCTAAAATTTAATTGAAATTCTCTACTATGAATATAAACCAAATATTTGATTTATAAATATAAAATCATTTACCTAAAATCCATTGGATTGAACATGTAAACTACGATATTTAGGTAACTACAGTCAATACAACTGAAAAGAAGTAGGTATTTTTAATATAATATAAAGACATACACAGATATATCTATATAAATATATGAAATTCTGATCAAACCCATCTCATACCCTTGCCCCAACTCTTCTCAGATCCATTCCTTCCCATTTTTTTGTCTGATTTTTATTTATAAGCCACTGAGTCCTATTTGTGCTGCACACATACCCATGGATTTGGGTTTATCCACTGGAGCACTGTTAACACACAAAGAGTGAAACCTTTAAAGAAAGACTTTCCCTTCCTTACCAGCCACTACCTGCCCACAGCTCCTCTACTATTGTGCACTAAGAACAGATGTGGATAAGACTCCACAGTGACTCTTGAAAACCCAGGTCCTCTCACTTTTCCCTACTTCTAAGGATGTCTTCAAAGCTAAAAAAGACATCTCTTCCCTAACCACATTACTTTCCTCATCTCCATGAATGAACTCTAAAACTTTACCCTATGATCAAACCTAAGTGAAATTTATTAATTCTCCACTAGTTATTGAGAAACCTCAAGGGAAACATATGTTGCATTACAGATACTCAGTCCTGTACTTGATATTGTTTGGTTTTATTTTGTGTTGTTTGTTGTTTTTAGACAGTGCCCATGACTGGATCCTGTTTGAGAAAAGGTCAAACTGTTAGGTCCTGTGTGTAAAAATTTAAATCCATTAGCTAAACACATGTCGTGTAATCACTTTTTTAAAAAATTTAAACACAAAATAAATGTCTGTTTGTACATTTTTTTCAAGTTATAAAGAAAATGCCATGAGACTATCAAGAATCCACCATGACCAGCCAGTGAAGCCCCTAGACCGAGCTGTCTTCTGGATCGAGTTTGTCATGCGCCACAAGGGAGCCAAGCACCTTCGTGTGGCAGCACATGACCTCACCTGGTTCCAGTATCACTCTCTGGATGTGATTGTTTTCCTGCTGGCTTGTGTGGCATCGGCTATATTCTTGGTTGCAAAATGTTGTTTGTTTGTATTTCAAAAGTTTGCTAAGACAAGAAAGAAGAAAAAAAGAGACTAGATCAAGGAAAAGACAATGAAGGTCTCTGAGTTTGGTAAAGAACCGAATGGAGTAGTACTAGTACTTAGAGGCACATGGAGTTGTCAATCACCTATCTTCATCCCATTCTCAAACATCACATTAATAACCTAGCCAGTAGGTAAATTAATTCTAGGATGCAACATAATCACATTTTCCTGAAAGTGCCTCATCTTTCCTTTTTTAATTTAGTGATAGTCCTTGCATTTTTTAATCTTCCTGGCACGGGGGCACTATTGATTTAAATAAGTTCTTTTTATGATGTCATTTAAAATATAAACCAGATTATAACTAATAGCATTCTAAAATCATGGGAGGGCACATAGAGCATGTGGTCTCTGATACCTGCTAGACCAAGGACGCCGTGCAGGCTTGCGGTGAAAGCCAATTATTTAGAAAAACAATAGCCAAAGTTTTGGTTTCAGCCTCTGATTCATTTGTAGATTGCCCCAGGAAGGCAGCTATCTCTCCTGGCTGAGGTGCGAATGCAGGAGTGGATGCTGAGAGACAAGGCAGGAAGAGGAGTTAGAATCAAAGAGACCCGAAGAGAGGGGACAGAGCAGAAAATAGGAACAAGAAGACACATAGGAGGTTTTTAGAGAGGAGAGCAGAAGAAAAAGAGCAAGGAGCAGTTTGCAGGGAAGAGAGTTTAGGAAGCAGTGAGAGAGAAATGGTTTTAAGAGCCTTAGAGAGCAGGAGGAATTTTAGGAAATTAGAATAAATACAGGCCCTCGCTGAAAAATAAGAGGAGCCTTTTTAAACTGTGATGGTGTGAAGGCTTGTTTCTTTCCGTGCGTCTCCGAATACACATTTGGGGAAAAGCTTCAGTTTCTATGTCGGGGCAACAGTCCCGGACAAGAGCATATTGAATTTTATTTAATTATCACACAAGGATCACAAACACAGGTCCTTATGGACCACATCAATGGAGCAATGATGACACGGATTAGTGCATCCTGAGAAGACTCATCATTTTATTTAGAAATAAAAGCCAACCATTTTTGATTTTCTGATGTCACTAGTATTAGAGGATGAAGTCAGAACTGTGACAACATATTACCACAGGAAAATATATATATATATATATATATATATATATAAATTGTTAGCCCCTTTAAATCATGGTATTCTATTTTCCTGTTTTTCCTAAAATACAAAAAAATCATATAGTTCAAATCTATAATCTTTGTTTATATTGAGATGTTTCATTTTCTGAAAAAATAAATACTTATATTGATATCACTGTGTTATTCCTACTCTCCATTTTCTGTAAATTTAAACTCATAATTTTTGGCTGTAATAATAAAATTTATTAGTTTACCAGATTGACTGAGAATGTGAGAGATGTCTAAATTAAGAAACTTATATTGATGTAGAAGAGACCTGAAATAGTAGAATTGATGCTAGAATAGATTTAATAATAGATTTGCTTAGGAAGCATTAAATAACACATAATTCAATTTAGCTAAAGGAGCACTGTCTCTAAAATACCCGCAAAGATAAGTAGTATGCTAACCAGGCATCTTAGAGAACAACAATATTTAGGATGCTAGGAGGCTAGCACTTGTTTATCATGACTGAACTCTAATTAAGTTCCATTTCCATTACAAAGGAGACAACCCCGACTTACAACCAGCAATTATGGCAACCCTCCTATCCAAGCACCACTCAAAGGAGCAGCTCATGTTGGCATGACAGTTGTCACAACCACCGTTAAATCCAGGTCTGTTGACAGAGGTTTCTGTCCCACTCAGTATTGTAGCCATTCAATCCCAAAGTAACAAAGAGACCTACGTTAATTATAAACTGATTGACAGTGACCCCAGGCTTATTATTAACTCTTATAACTTATATTAAACCAAATTCCTGTCTGTGTTAGCCATGTGGCTTGGTACCTTTATCAACAAGGCATTCTCATCTTGTTTCCTCTGTGTCTGGGTAACAACTGCAGACTAAGCCTTTCCTCTTCCCAAAATTCTCCTAGTCTGTTCACCCCACCTATACTCCCTGCCTGGCTACTAGCCAATTACCTAGTTTTTATTAAACCAACAACACTGACAAACCTTTACAGGGTACAAGACCATTGTCCCACAGCACTTCCTCCATTTTTTCTTTCAAAACAAAAACTTTGAATCTAACTTCCTTTGTTTAACTTTCTTCCTGACTAATATCTATAACAACTTGTAGCCAACACTGTAAACAAAGAAAAATATCCATAATCCATTTTTTGGGAATGTGGGCATTATTTTCAAGGCAGATTAGGGGCACTGATAATCTTATAGGGATGTAAAGAAAATTTAGGATTATGGTCAAGTTTTGACTGGAATTTTCTGTGAAGTTTGACCATCTCAGCTAACAGTCTTGAGGCTGTCCTATATTTAGAACTCAGCAGTCCTCTGAAATGTTGGATCCTCTAGGCCATCTGCTTCTCTCAGAGATTTTTTTCAGGGGGTCTTCCTTGATCAAACCTTATCATTCTTAACTCAGAATAAATCCACAGCCTCTCATTTCCTGTGGAAACAAAAGCAAAACCTCTTCTCCAAAGTAACATATTTTTGACTTAATTTTGAAGTCAGAGCACTTTCAATATATATATATATATATATATATGTATATATATATACATATTAATCCAGCAGCATTTGCAATCAAATGTCTTTTAGCAGCTATTGTTCCTTCCTCAGCTATCAAACCATTCAAAGACAACACAATAACATACAGTATCCTGATTCTCTGTGTATTTCACATCTTTATGAGGCTTTATTTTAAACTGTATTTCTTTTATTTTTAATTTTAATTTTTTTGAGAACAGTATTTTTCTGTGTATCTTTGGCTATCCTGGTACTCACTCTTTAGACCAGGCTTGTTCACTCTTTGAACAAGCAGAGATCTGCCTGTCTCTGCCTCACAAGTGCTGGGATTCTTCTTCTGACTCTATCTTTATTGTATATCTCTCTTTTTCTGACCACATGAGCCTTCAATTTGCTAAGCATTATGGCTAGGATGAAAGCCGTGGCTTTCCCAGCTGGATCCACCCAATTCCTTAGCTTTCTGAAAGTCTAGCTTCATGGTAGGGATACTGGTGGGAACCTTGTTTATTGCCACAACTCTATGGAGTTTTAAGGTCCCTGACAGCAGCAACAAGTGTGCTGTCAGCTATTCATAAACACCATTTAAGTGCTTTATGGCAGAGCCTCTTAAAAGGGCTACAAGGTTTTTGCAGCTAAAGCTAAGTCAGGAAGGCTCTCTTAAATGAGAAGTGTTTGCCTCTATCAATCAGAGCCCACCTGAGAAAATGCTGCTACCCAGAAGTCTCACTTACCTCCATTCTTTCGTGTCTAGAATTACTTATAAACTCTTTCAGGTTTTATGTGGATGCAGTTGGCCATGTTGGCAGAGGTTTCTGTCCCACCCAGTATTGCAGCCATCAGTCCCACAAAGGCCTACATTGATTATAAACTGATTGACCTATTATCCCAGGCTTCTTATTAACTCTTATAACTTATATTAACCCATAATTCTTGTCTGTGTTAGCCACGTGGCTTGGTACCTTTTAACAGCGAGGCATTCTCAACTTGCTTTCTCTGTGTGTGGGTGACACATGCAGACTGAGCCTTTCATCCTCCCAGAATTCTCCTGTTCTGGTTACACTGTCTATATTTCCTGCCTGGCTACTGGTCAATCAGCATTTTATTAAATCAATAAAACTGACAAATCTTTACAGGGTACAAGACCACTGCCCACAGCACAGGTGTGTTGTTGAGTCCCCTGTTCTCTCAGCACAGTTCTACCAGGTGAAGAGGATAATCCTGGGTAAGAGCTATTAAAAAGAACAACAGTGGTGTACTTGAGAAAATATTCACATAGTACCTTTAGACTTGCAGAATTTTGTCTCTGTTCACATTTTTAAAACCATACCCCAAGGTCAGGAACTGAAAGAAATTTAAGAATGAAGGTATTAATGGATTGTAAAACCCTAAGCTGTATGTAAGTTAGTAACATTTTTTCATATCTGGCTCCTCTATAAACAGTAGTCTGAGCTGGACACATACTACTATTAATAAGCCTTTCCCTCTTTACTAATCTCTAAGAGTGATTTCTCACTTGGAGCTCACATAAATATTAATTCTAGAGCAATCTAGCACATTGAAGCTCTAGTTTTGATTCACATCAGTGTAAATGTTGATTGATAGAAATATCATTGTAAAATGACTTAGAACATTTTAATGATTGTATTTCTTAACCAATAAAACCTAAAATGAGGAAAAGAGTTCCAAGAGGAGACTTACCACACTTTAATAGAGATTAAAAAAATTATGAAAAGAAAGATAAGGGGGAGGATGTAGAAACAACTCCATCAATAAGAACAACGGCTGATAGTCCAAACTTCATAATGATAATTTTGAACAAGAGTTTAGTTACCTCCATTACTGTATCAATTTTATTAGGTTTTGCCTTGACCTTGCTAAAAGTGTGTCCACAAACAATAGTGAAACTTTAAAATTACTTCCTGCTTTAGTCATCTGAAAGGATTTTATTTCTTAGTCTGCAAATAAAAATTCCTTATAGTTTGCTCCTTTTGTCAGGTGTTGTGTTTAGTATTGGGTATATTTTTAGTGAACAAATGGTACATTGTTTAATCTGTTTAACTATCTTGTTAAATAATCTTGTTAAAGTAGATCTTTAGTGGATATATTAGTGAATTTTTACCATAAGGTGTCTCCTCATGTGGATGCTTTAGAACTGGATTTTACCAGAACTTCTGGAACTTATTAACTGGGTGTTTCTCAACTCTTGGCCTCTTATTCAATAAACTGGAAATAAGGGCTCACAAAGATTTGTAAAAGAAGCAAGATTGGCCATGAGCAACATGAGTGAAGATGCTAAAGGTCTATAAGTAAGAGTCTGGCCTCAGTAGCTACTCCTAAGAATTGAGTCTGAATTGTTCCACAGGTAAAGACATCATACCAGAAGTTTGAGCTGGAAGACTTATAGGATAAGTGAAGATGAGCAGCAGGATTGGCAAACAAGGGAAGGAGAAAGTCCATGAAAAAATATTGAGAATCTTCAAGAATATTCTATTATGAATGATGAATCAGCTTAAGGCTTCCTGCAAGGAAGGTGGATGTGGAGTAACCATTAGACATATTTTCCATCCAGGGAACTGAGCCTTTCTAATTGTATAGGCAAAAGGGCAACTTAATACTTTAGTCCCAGGTTAGATGTGTGAATAAGAGCCATTATTAATCTAAGGAATGGTACATGTATCTAAATATGGTTTCAGTTTTTCCTCTTAGACTGACTACCAGTTCCCAGTGGAGCTCAAGGATTAAGCCTATGTATATGCCTACAATTAAGCCTCTTTTAGGTCCCTAGTTTTATGCTGATATGGCCTGCCTTCCTGATGGTGAAAGACAAAAAAGGCAGGATTTAGTGATATTTAAAAGATGTAGTACAATAAATCCAGTCATGGGCACAACTTTATTAGGCATTTGTGTTTCAAAAAGGCAGAACATTAGGACATTATTAAGGTCAAGGACTAAGCAGATTCCATCTGTGTTGGTTAGGTTTATGACAGATTGACAAAATCTAGGGTCATCACAGTGGAGGGAGTCTCACTTGACAGAATGTCTTCCTAAGATCTGGCTCTAAAGACATTGTTGACTCCCCATGGGAGCCCTTACTTGTTGGAAGGAGTGAATGGTTGTGGACATTCACAAGGCAAGGAGGACAGGAGGAGGGATAGGAGGGAGAACTATGCTTGGAATGTAAAATAAAGTAAACATAAATAAATAAATTTTAGAAAAAATCTTACTGTAAGCAACCTTTAGAATATTTTCTTAATTAGTGATTTATAGGGCATCTCCATTTATACTAGCAAATTTTGTCTTATTTATTTATTTTTTATTTTCTACTCTCCAGATATGGATTTTTTTATAGACTCTGAGGACTACTGAATGATTTATTTACTAGCTATTATATGTGGGTATGGAGTCCCATTTGTAATTTTTGGAGTTTCTTTCTTACATTAGATGTTGACTAGGTAATAAAATGTTTCCCCAATAAGGCCTTCTCTTCAGGTGTTATAGCCTTTACCATAGTATATTTATATAAAAACTTCAAGTCTCTAATACAGTGAATCAACTTTTCTTTGGGTAATCTCTTTGATTTTGTTAAGAATTAAATGACTTGATAGTTAATCTTTTCATTAATATCCTTACTAGAGAGACCAAAGGTCCAAGTAAGAGTCAAAAATCTACTGAGAAAACTGTCTGGAACTTCAGAGTAATTATTTATTTTCTCTGTGTGGTTGAAAATGAAATATGAACCCTTGTAATGTGCCTGGGCCCAATTGCCTCTCCTATACCCTAATGTACATGTTTTACTCCAGAGTATGTGGTCTCTCTGTGATTATGTTTAGGACACAGGAGGTTTAGTTGAAGCTGTTAAGTATCAGAAGGACCACTTGTAGATACACGGAGAGATTGAACTTATCCTTGAGAGCTTAAAGAGTGCAGTAAAAAGTTTTGATTCCACTGAAACACAAGAGAATCTTGAAGAAGAAGCACCCCAAGACTTCTATATTTTCCATGTTTATTTTTTATTTCTCTTGCAGGAAGAAGAATTTTAATATAGAGCCATAGAAATGTAGACATAAGGAGTCTCAGATCCTTTCCCCAGTGTTCTTTAGCAAAGATTAATTTTATAGAATAATAGTCAAAACCTCCATTTCAGGCCTCTTTTTTTCAGTATCTTAGCTTGTACTGGGGTCACACATTATTAAACTAAAATATAACACACATTTTCCTGGGTTGTCTGTGTCAGACATTTTGCAATAATTAACAATATGTTCTCAGGGGAAGTCTGGTAGAACAGAGGTGAGTTTCTTTTGAAAACCTGGAAGGGGAAAAATAGAGCACTCCAGATCTATGCCTACAAAAATAGGCACTCTGAATATTTTCTGCCAGCATTCAGTTTAGTTTTCCACAGCATTCAGTTTAGTTTTCTACTCTGCCTTATAAATAGGTCAAGGCTTCTTGAGTTCTTTGTATATTTTGGAGATCAGGCCTTTGTCTGATGTGGGGTTAGTGAAGATCTTCTCCCATTCAGTAGGATGCCTTTTTGTCTTACTGACTGTGTCCTTTGCTTTACAGAAGCTTCTCAGTTTCAAGAG
>JAQHUG010000752.1:21289-31576 GCA_028555095.1 Dicrostonyx torquatus | reverse complement strand
AAAAAAAAAAAGAAAAAAAAATAGGTCAAGGCTATTCACAGCATACAGAGGAGAATCCCACATCAGTCTGTGTCTGAATAATTTTATTATCTGTTTTAGTAAGTTATCAGTCAAAATTGTAGTATTTTTAATAATTATTTGTAGGGCTTGTATATTTTAAGTGGTAATCTCTTCCAAGGCTTATATCTTATGAATAGTAAGTGTTTTGCAAAGTTTATATTATATGACTCAATTTTTCTTGTTTGGTACAGTTATTAAACCATTTTTAAGTATAAACTATGAATTACCATACAGATAATAAGTATAACCAACATTATTTTAACCCTAGCTAAGGTATTTATCTCCTCATTTATTTTTTTTTGAATCCTATACATAGCAGAAATGAACAGGACCCTAATAACCTGCAATGTTATATTTAATAATTTTATTATGGAAAATCTTTTAAAATGATCCTTTTTCTTTGAAATATATTTTTAATTTGTTTTAAATAATTAATTAAATAATATGATAAACCACAATATGGTTTAAATTCTTAGGTGTTTTACTGATTCTAATGCTGCTCTTCTGAAAATTGGAATGTGTAGATGCAATGATGCTGTTTGAACAGAAGGTGGATTAGAAGCTCAGAGTGTTGAGTTGTGTGAAGGTAGATGTGGTCTCCACGTTTGATTTGCAGGAGGAGCAAGCACAGCACCTAGGGAGCTCAGGCACAGCACTCTGAGCCACACCAGATTCTGCTCCAGTGCCCGCCCAACTTGGGCAGAATGGAGCTGGGAGGACAGAAGGACAGTGCACTATATTCTGCTGCAATACTTGCTCAAACTAGGCAGAAACAGCTTAGGAAGATAGTGGTGGACCCGGAGTTTGGGCCTGGGAAGGCAGAAATGTAGGAAGGGAAAGCAGAAGAGGAAGGGGAAAACCGGAGGTGTGTGTTCTGTGTCCCTCCACTAAGTTGTTGCTTTTGCATGGCAAAATTGTACTTCTTTGATTGGCCAAATAAGGCCCCACATTGGTTTGTATTTATTACTCAATTGTTCATGTTTGACACAGTTATCAAACCATTTTGAGTATAAAATATAAACTACCATATCAATTGTAATTATGAACAACTTTCTTGACCTTAGTTAAGTTGCTTACATACTCATTTAATTTTCCTATTTGCTTCTTTTCCATAGTAGCAGTGAAGAGGGTCCTAATTCCCTGCAATGTGATATTTCCTATTTTTAGTATAGGAAATATTTTTAAGATTATACTATTTCCTTTTAAAGTATATTTTTAAATTATTTTAATTAATTGATTAGTTAACATAATAGAGAGGATAACCCATTTAAAAGTCCCCAAGTGTTTTATCAATTTTGATGCTGATCCTCTCAAGATTAGGTCATGTAAATGTGGTATCAATGTTTAACCAGCAATTGGAGGAGGCACAGTATCTAGACAGCTCAGGCACAGCACACTGAGCCTACCAGATTTGGCTCCAGAGCCTTCCCAATCTGGACAAAATGAACCTGGGAGACAGAAAAATACCACTCTAGATTCTGCACCAGGACTTGTTCAAACTGAGCAGAATGAGTGTAGGAGGTTAGCTGTTGTCCTAGAGTCTGCAACTGGGAAGGCAGAAATGTAGGAAGGGAGGCCAGAAGAGGAATGGGGAAAGTCTGAAGTGTGTATCCTGGGCCTTGCCACTAAGTTGCAAAGAGCAGCCACTACACATGGCATGGCAAATTGTACTTCTTTGCATGGCCAAACAATGCCCCATGTTGGGTGCCAGATGAATAGAATTTGTTGAGGTCCTATGCGCCAACATAAAACTACTGTTCCATAACTGGACTAGTGCGGAGGTACAGGAAAAAATTAACACAGTTCACACAGCAATATCGGAAGGGTGTCTCAGGCTTCATTCATTCCTGAAGATCACCAGCATTTATTATTCAAATACCTTTTATTCCCCAAGGTAAATCAAAGTGGAAGCTCATTAATATTCTCTTTCCAGGGGACACAGAAGTACAGTCACACCTGCAACTCTGTCACCAGCTTGGAATCTACACCTCTTCCCAGGTGATCTACATACTAACAAAAGAGAAGGAGAAGGCCTTCCTGAGCCACAGGTGTTCTGACAGGATAGTAACTGCCTTGGAAACTAACCATGGCCTGAGAACTTGTTTATCACTCTGTGTAGGAAATATGGGCCTACAATCCACTCCCTTTTATTAATTTTAATAAAACCCGTGCTTCTGCAACAGGACAGATTGATCACACCTGGCTTGGGCAAAGACCTCTTCATTTACCCAAATTTTCCCATTTTTGGAACAGGCATTGACATATGGAAGCTCCTATCTTAAGCATCTGGGGAGAAGCTTCAAACCCATCATTGACTGCTGATCTCTGTTAAGAAAAGAGTTTAGTGGAGAGAAATATACTTTTGGGCCTTGTGTCTCAGAGCCATACCCTTTTGTCAGGATAAATTATGACACTTTATGAATAATCATGCTCCCAAAGGCAATAGTTTCCTATTTAAAGGAGAAGAGAATCACCTGAGTTGAAAATGCTTCTTCCACTGGTTTAGAACATCTCTTAAATCTAAAAATCTTAGCATATGCATCAATTCCCAACAGTTACAGTGTCTCTCAAATTTTTCTCAGTAGTTGCTAACAACAACAAGTCAAAATCATAATTCTTTGCATATTTGGTCAATACCAACTCTCCAAATATCTTTGTTAATACCATAATTCTTAGCATTGTTGGTCAATACCAATTTTTCCAAATCTCTTTTGGTCAGTATCATTGTTCTTAGCATTATTGGTCAATACCAATTTTTCTCATCATCTTGTATGCAATTACAAATATCAGGTCACTACCGGTAAGAGTATAATAACATTTTTTGTTATTAAATACCAGTTTCAGTCTCTGAGAAGCTGTTAAGCCCTTAGTCTGCCCCCTTAAGTGAAGAGGGGTTTTAGTCATTCCTTATTTTGAATCTTTCTTTCCCTGAGGTGAAAGCTTGGGTCTTAGGTCTTAGTTTCAATATTTTAATCAAAATGAGTTCTGTCTCTCAGAAATTAAAAGCACTCCAATGTTCAGTCTGCATCTTAGTTTTAAAGCAAACAGGTTTAAACCACAGCAAGCTGCAGACACTGTGTAGTCAGATCATCTCAGCAGGGTTTCTTTATTCAAAGTCTCTGGAGGCAGAATGGCACCCTGCAGTGTAGAGGCTGTAGCTGCAGGCATTTCTCTCTGTGGGAGCTGAGAGAGCTGCAGCACTGGTTCTTCCTTGATCTCTTCTTATTCTGTCTCTCCTGATGGGCCATCATCAGCTATGCTGTCATCAGATCTGGTATTCTTCTGCTGGATGCACCAAATCAGTCACTCTGGAAGCCATCTCACTTGATTTTCATCCTGGAAAAAAACACAAACATGTCCTCAACCCCAAATTAATATGGGGTCTGGCCCTTTCCATATTCCAGTGCAAGGTTCTTTCCACTTTGCTTTAGCAAAGGTGGTCTTTGTACTATTATACCAAAATCTGTCCACTGCTGATTGCTCATGGACATTCAAATTTAGAAAGTTTAGCATAAACAGTGTGCGATTTAAGGCACTGTGTGGCATCTGAGGATACAACTCCCCTGCTTTTATCTTTTAGAATTGTGTTTTAAGGAGATATATATATATATATATATATAATATTCCATTGATCACAAAATCTTTGAGAAGCTCTGTTAACATATCTGGACCCATTGTTCACCTTTATTACTTTTGGGGTTTCTATACAAGAAAAGCATTTCAAGCAATGAGTCATTACACACTTGGCAGCTTCCCCATTTTGTGCCATGGCCATCATGAATCTTGAATATGTATCGATTGTCACATGCACATATCTCAATTTTCCAAATTCAGTAACATGAGTAACATCCATTTGCCATATATGATTAGGAAGCAGACCTCAGGGATTTACCCCCAAATGAAGCATGGGTAGATACTGTGGGCATTTCTCACATTGCTTAACAATTTGGCAAGCAGCTTCTCTGGTCAACTTAAATTGCTTTCTTAAACTGTTTTGATGGTGCAAAGCATGTGACTGCTGAGCAAGTTCAATCTGAGATAGAACAATTATTTTTGTAAGCTCATTAGCTAAAGAATTACCTTCAGCTAATGAACCACGAAGATTTGAATACACTCTGATATGTCCCACAAAACATGGTAACTTTCTATGTTGTATGACTTTCTGAATCTGCTAAAACAATATCTTAACCTGTTTATTGCTAGTTCCTATATACACCACTGTTTCCAATATTTGCAATACATTATAAATATACTGGCTATCAGTATATAGATTAAAAGCCTTATTAGCAAAATTCTTAAATACTAGAGCTACAGCTCGTAGCTCAATTATTTGAGCTGAAGCTCCTTCTGTCTGCACCACATATCCTTTACCATTGACTACATAAGCATCCTTCCCATTAGATGAGCCATCCATGAAAATTAACAAAGCATCCTTTATGGAATCTTTGCTATTATTTTAGGGAAAATGAATGAATGCTGTTGAGTAAACTGTAGTAACTGATCAGCTGGGAAAAGATTATTAATCTGACCTTGAAATTGAGTAAACACAATTGCCCAAGAATCACTATTTTGGAATAACCATTCAATTTGCTGCTTAGTGTAAGGAACATTGATCACAGTTGGTTCTTTGCCAAAGTATTTCCTAGATTCTATCCTGCTCTTCAGTGCTAAGTATGCTACTGCTTCAAAATAAGGATTTAATACTTCAACTGGTGATACAGGAAGGTTCAGCCACAGAAGTGGTCCCTTCTACCATAAAATTGCTATTGGAGCTAGTCTTGTAGGTAAAATACATGCCTGCCATGTTTGGCTGTAATCAATATAGTGCACTTGCTGTTCCTGTATATCCTGCTCTATCTGTGAGAGAATGTGTCTGGCAACTTCTGAAAGCTGTCTGCTGGAATTTGGATCACTATCTCCTCTAAGGATTTTGCTTACAGGCTCCAGGTCTCCTGTAGGAAACCTTAAATAAGACCTCAACCATTGTATATTTTCTAATAACCTTTGAAAATCATTAAGAGTTTTTAAGTCATCATTCCTAATTTCTATCTTTTGAGGCTTAATTTCTTTGGGGTATAACATATGACCTAAATAATTAAAAAGTGGGTGCCTCTGTACTTTCAGGAGCAATAATTAATCCTGCATTGCTTAGGCTCTGTTGTAATAATCCATACATCTCTAGCAAAATATCCTCCTCTCTATGAGCAAGCAGGATATCATCCATATAATGGATAATATAAACCTGTGGAAATCAATCTCTAACTCTTTGTATAGCCTGAGCTATGAAATTCTGGTATAAGGTAGCACTATTTGCCATGACCTGAGGTAAGATATTCCATTGATATTTCCTCATTGGCTCTCTGAAATTAACTGAAACAATACTAAAAGCAAATCTTTGACAATATTGAGGTGTCAAAGGGATGGTATAAAAATAATCTTTAAAGTCTAAGATAATTTTATGTGTGCCCTTTGGTATCACTGTAGGAGAAGGCAGCTCTGGCTGTAACCCTCCCATTGGCTGCATAGTTGCATTAACGTCACTTTAATCTTGAATCAATCTCCACTTTACTGATTTTTTTTAATAACAAAAAATGGCGAGTTTCATGTTGAATTAGATGGTGAAATGTGCCCATTATTGTGCTGTTTCTGGACTAACTGCTGGGCAGCTCATAATTTTTCTTGTGTTCAAGGCCACTAATTTACCCATACAGCTTCATCATTTTTCCATACTATTGGGTCTGCATGGAGTGCAGATTTTTCAGTGACCTCTCCTAAAAATACCCTAATCCTGCTCTAGCAGATCTACTGTCTGGTATGACAGGGTCAATCTTTCCCCTGTTATTCTTACTTAGACCTTGATTAGGTAATAATCTCTGTTGAAACATCTGATTAGTAACAGCTGTGCTAGGGTAATATAAATATATTCCTATTCTGGACATATCTCAGCCCCATAAACTTACAGGTAAATAAGGAATAATAAATGGCTTAAAAGTTCTTTCATGGCCTTCCCCATCTTTCCAATGCAGTTAGTTACTACTCTGTTCAGGATTTCTAGTCTGACCAATTCCTTGTAGCTCTGTAGTAGTCTCCATTTTTGGCCACTTAGAAGGCCACTGATTGGCAGTTATAAATGAAATATCTGCCCCAGTATCTAGAAGGCCAGAAAATCTTTTTCCATTTATAAAGAAAGTGAGGTCTGGTCTCTAAGAACTTATGGCTTGTACCCAATATGTATCAGATGAACCAAATTTGCTCTTTCCTCTCTTTTCTTTCTTACTCTGATTATTGGTTTACACAGCTGGAAGTAAAATTAATTCTGCAAGCCTCTGACCTGCTTTTACTACAGAAACTCCATTTGGAGAGTGAATCATTACCTTGATCTCTCCATCAAAATCAGCATCAATGACTCCCAGAGCCACAAAGATCTGTTGCATAATTGAGCTACTTTTCCCTAACAGTAACCCTGCTGTGCCTTTTGGTAAAGGCCCATAGATCCCTTGGGGAGAGTTTGCATCCCCATTTCAGGTGTTAGAACCCTGTACTCGGAAGAGCTGAGGTCTTTCCTTGTGGGGGAACAGATTGCTGGATTGCCCTTTAATTTTGTCTCAGGACCTGAGGCTGGCCCCTGTATCCATTTACCGAAAGGGGATTTCCTAGATCATCTCTTTTTGATCTGCATTTACTAGTCCAATGCTTTCCTCTCCTGCATCTCCTACACAATCCTGGTTCTCTTTTAGTCCTCAAGCTTATTCTTCTATCAGGACATCATTTGACCTGATGTCCAATAAGACCGAATCCTTAACAGTTAGCTTTTGAGAATGCCAATGCTGTATTATTTGTCCTGCTTCTGAGTCTCCAATCAATCTATTAGATGCCTGTGTTAGTCTGGAAGCAAATCCTGAAATAACTCATCTGGTCCCTGTGTTATACTAGATAACTCCTCAGTCTGTTCTTTTGACAATGAAAGCTTATTCCAGGCCTTCTTGGCCATTGCACTAATTTTGACATATGCTGCTATATCATATTCTAACTGTTGACTTGTTCCTGTATAAGGTCCCTCATCTGCAAACATACGAAATAGGAATCTGGTGAGCTCTGTTTCTTTCAGCTGTGGTCTGACATTGTTCTGTAAATTCAGTTTTCCACAATAGATAATCTCCTCCTGACAGGCAAGCCTTGGCTATCTGCTTCCAATCCACTGGTGGCAGAGCTTCTACAACTATATTTTCCACGAGTGTCTGGGTAAAGAATGCCATGGGAGCATATTAAGCTCAAGCGGTTTTTTAACTCTTTGAGTAACTTAAATGATATAGGAATATGTACTCTAAGTAGATTTCCTTGGAATCTCTCTGCTCCATTACTGGGAACAATTGAAATCCTTGCATCTCTTCTCCTCTGCTAGCAGCTTCTCTAATACAAGCTTGAAGAGGAGATTCATTGCTGCTGTTATGCCTCTGTTTCACTTTCAATATACTCTGAACTGTGGGTGGATCTAACCTGTTATTACTGTAGGAAGGGTATTGCTCTTCTGACAAGAGTCCTGTATCTGCATAGTTCCTAACCTGTGAGATAGCAAGTTTACCATTCCTTTCAAGCCTTTTATTTCTTTCTGAACCTTGTCATCGTGTCTCTGTCTCTCAGTGCTGCTGTTTGCTAGTGAAAGAGATGAAGACTCCCTTTCATGGTCTGAATCATTAGTCTCTGACCTGTTGTAACTGCTCTGTTCCATAAGAGTATCTAGCAATGCCTCAAGTGGCACAGATGGAATTATCTCCTGTTGGTCAGGATTTAAGTTCAACCTTTCCTGTATTAGCATCCAGAAATAGGTGTATCTTCAGGAATGCTTTCTGGTCCACAATTACAATAATGTTGTTGAATCCTCATTCCCACTTCTTTCCATACTGCAACATCTAAGGTCCTTTACTTGAAAAACTGAGGGCATATCTCCTCTGTGAATTCTAAAAATTCTTGTGAAAGACCCCAACCGATTTTTCATAACTAATTAAATGAATTGGATAATGGAAAATTACAAAATGTGACAAACAGGTTTGACCAGCAGGTTCTTTCTTTCTCCCCCACTGGGTAGGAGGGATAGCAATTATCAAGACCAGTTGCAGTCTCCTAGGCAGATGGTTATAAGAATCTGTCACAGCAAATGATTATCAAACTTTAAATTGAGTCACAATAGGACAGGCAGGATGTCACATGTCACATAGCCTGCTGGATGTCACGTACTTAGGAATGGGCTGAACTATGCTAATTTTGTTCTGTGTTGAACTCTGGTTTGAGTATCTAGACCAATCCCAATTGTACCCGTACCCCATATTATAATTTATGGAAAACTTGTGATTTTTTCTATAAAAGTTTGCTTGCCTGGATGCTCGGGGTGCTTAGCTATCCCTAAGCTATGCACCCAGGTTCTGCAATCATGAAATAAACCACCTTGTGCGTTTGCATCTGACGACCTGGTTATTGAGTCTGGCGGATCCTCGGCAATAAAACACTTTGGGGGTCTTTCATTTAGTGCGTTGGCCAGGAAATTTGGAGACTCCAAACTCAATTCCAGGACCCTTCAGGAGGTAAGTCTGGACAGCATCTGTTTGTTCCTTATGGTTTTTCTGTAAGTCTGGTGCCAATGTCTGTACCATATGTATGGCTCTGTATTGGAGTCATGAGCGGGAGTTGATGAACCCGAAAACTCTGACTCTTAATCCTGGAGGATGCTCCAGGATTGTTTGGGGGTGAAGATGAGCAGGCCATCCTCCTTTCTAGAGAATGGGGATTCCTTCCCCTCCTCTGTCTGACTGGCTTCCTAAGTCAGGGATTGTGGATTCAAGTCCCACCTCAGGTACTGCGTGGCTTCTGGCCTGTGTTGTCTGTTTGTATTCTGTTGTGCCAGCTCTTTATTCTGTCTTTTGTGTCTTTTGTATTCCCGAGATGGGTCAAGCAATAAACAACTCCTTTAAGTTTGACTTTAGATCACTGGAAAGAAGTTCAGGACCATGCTGACAACCATTCGGTCGAGGTTAAAATCTTCTGCAGTTCCATGGAACTTTTAACATTGATATTATTTTGCAGGTTAAAGGGAAAGTTTTAATCCAGGTTCCCACAGACACCCGGATCAAGTGGCTTACATTATCACCTGGGAAAGCCTGGCATACGACCTACCACCATGAGTTGCACCTTTTGTCATCAAGAAAAAGAACTCCACTCCAATCCCTTACCCCTTTCTCTCCCTGCCCCCTCCCCAGGCCCACTGTACCACTCCCTGACAGCACCTCTCACTCAGCAGCAGATGATAGACTGGACCCCTCATTGGTCACTTCATGCCTCAGGGGAAGGTGGGAAGAGGGGGAGTTGAAGTCAGGCATTCGCCTTCAGGGCTACTGGGGGACCAGGGGAGCAGGTTTTTCAATACTGGCCTTATCAAATCCATTTTACTAATCTACCAGCCCACTTTGGATGATTGTCAGCAACTCTTGCAGGCTCTATTAACCTTGGAGGAGAGATAGCGCATCATGCTGGAGGCCAGGAAAAATGTCCCAGGCGAAAATGGGACCACAACACCCCAGCTGGTAGGGAACGACTCTGTCTCTACTGCCAGAATCTCCTTGTTTGGCACAGGTGAGAACCATAGTGCAGGTACCTGGGGAGACACCAGTTGCCTTCCTTGAATGACTGAAGGAGGCATATCATATGTATACACCTTTAGATCCTGACAGCTTAGACTATCAGGGGAACATCCCTATGACATTCATTGGACAGTCAGCACCAGACATTAGTGTGGCGAGAGACACACAAGTTTATTGAAGGCCAAAGTACACACAGATTACAGTACCAGTCAGAGCCACTCAGGTGAAGTAGGCAATGTCGGTGATCCGCGCAGAGAGAGCTCTCCCCACCTGGGTTTGCCATTTTATACCTCTCCTGGGACCTGGTGATCCAGCCCCATTAATTAATTAATTAGGGGGGTGGCAGCGGGGTGTGGTCACAGGTTGGGATGGTGAAGACCACACCCCTTCATCTCCCCCTTTTGTCTAAATAAGATTAATCTAGCTCTAAAATAACTATATACAATGGAAACAGACATTGGACATAAAGTTACAAACAATAAAAATATCAATCCACTATCCCTCCCCCATCTGTTAAATATAGGGAAAGTATAATTAACCCCTACATAAAGTCCCAAAGTCTGAAGGCAAAATTTTTCGGGATAAGGGACGTTGA